>MU228144.1:2835466-2864937 GCA_018584345.1 Thuja plicata | reverse complement strand
ACCTTCCCTCTCTCCATTATGAAATCTCTTTCTATCTTCGTTGAGTGCCAAAATCTATTGTGGATTTTACGTGACTATACTTCCAATTATTAGTGCATTTTTCTCTTGACTTTAGTCTATGTCTATCGAAGGGTCTCCTCCCTTTTGCCTATCATAATCCTCTCATATTCGATTGGTAGCTTGACTCTTTGTTGTTACCACTGTACAAACATTTTGAGTATTAACACTTCTACACACATAGACCAGTCAATGGGAGTAATTGTTGATGGGAGTTGTGTGCGATGGGTGATGTTACTTAGTCGACACTCATAGTTCATTCTCTCAATTTCCCCATTACATCAAAATATCCCATCAAATCTAGAGCTACAACAATTGGGGGAGGTGACAAAGAAGATCATAAGAAGCTGATAGAATTGAAAAATACACATGGAGGAAGGTATCGAATGGGATGGATAATGCCAGGGCAGCGACTATAAAAATAACCCTAATCGATCTGTAGAGAATAAAAAAATCTATCTAAAATAGCAGAGAAAGAACTTGAAATACACAATGTAGAAAATAATTTCAAGCAAAAAATTACTTACAATAACAATATCAGATGCATAGTCGATCCCTCCTCCCACCTGTGAATGCTTTGGTAAACAACGAGTTTTAATTTTCACAACCCGACCATCTATTGGTAAACCTTCCTCCTGCCCACGCCTAAAACAAAATGAAGTGAGTTCATTTGTTTTTTGTTTTTTTGTTTATATCCTAATTTGGTGGAAATTTCCATAATAAATTTAACTAGAGTCAAAATTTAGACCAAATCAGGACATAAACCAAAAAAAAAAGAACATCACAAGCCAAAATGGTTTGTGGTCGAAAATTGACCTGAAATGTATTAGTGAAATTACGGTTTACTCTAACTTCAAATGCTCATAAAATATGCAATAATCATGATAATGTCCTCAAACCAATTGCATTCCCTCTATATGGATGTTAAAAAACCAAATTCAAAATAATCACATTGATATCTATTTTAGAAAAAAAAATTTATGCTCTATGAAGTCAATGTAAATTTTTGAAAATGACGTTTTCAGCAACATAGCAGTTTTCGTAGGAGAAAAAAAAAATCCATTCAAATCAATTCAAAAAAAAGAAAAAAATATATTTATAATCTAGACAGAAAATCCTAAAAGACTTTAGTTTACTTCATCTTTCGATTTCAAACAGTTTAACGACAATATGCATCTGAATCTAAAAGTTTTTTTCAAAATGTAGACTTCAATGTTCGTTTAGGAAAAAAAGTTTAACCCACTATTGTGGGATCACCCTCCATTTTCCTCTTGGCTTTGCCTGATTTACAGGTTCAACATTTTTAACTACAGGATCTGCTTGCACATCATGTTGATTGTCACAACCATTGTTTATTTCTTGGTTCTAATCTCAACGATTTATTTCTTCATTGGAATTTGTATCTATTGCTTCTGTCAAGTGTACTCCACAAGTCACTCTTACTCTAACTCTACCATTTCTACCTCCGCCTCTACCCATGCCTCTACTAGTACCTCTACCCTTACCTTTTCCATGTTCCATGAATGAAAGTTAACCTGCATGAGAACACTCGAGTTACACAAAATAATCATTTAACAACAAACTGAAACCCTCAATGACATTTTCAAAATAATAAACATTAAAGGAAATGGAATACATTTATAGAATCATTATTTAACTCCATCGCAGTACAAACAATAAAGGAATCATGCTTGATGGACATAATGATAACTGAAGGTTGCAGAGAAGAGCACAAACAGTTACAGAGCTAAGATGGAGAGCCGAGATATTGCAGAAGATTTTTGGCAGGGAAAATGGCAAATAAAGTTGTGAAAACAATGTTTTGTAGGACTCCCAAATGAACCGACATTCGCCCCAACCATTCATCTTTCACATGCATACAAAATTATGCATATGTATACAAAATTATGAATATCTATACATAATTATCCATATGTATACACAAGTATGCACATGTATACATAATTATGTATATGTATAATTATTAAGAAAGACCAATTACAAAACTACAATGTAGGTAATTGCAAGTGTTTAGGCATATGGGGCAGTTAATACAAAATTTTGTATACAAAAGTAGAATTATGCATATGTGTGTGTGTGTGTACAAACTTATGTAGATGTATACATAATTATGTATATGTATAAATAGTAAGAAAGCTCAATTTCAAAATTACAATGTAGGTAATTGCAAATGTTTAGGTATACAGGGTTGTTCATACGAAATTTTGTATACAGAAACACAATTGTTCATATGTATCCATATATATATGTATATGTATACACATTTATGTATATGTATACAAAATTATGTATATGAATACATAATTATGTAAATGTATAAATAGTAAGAAAACTCAATTTCAAAATTACAATGTTAGTAATTGTAAGTGTTTAGGTATATGGACATGTTCACATGTTTAAGTGTTTAGGTTTATGAGCCTCTTTGATTGCATTCATTTTCAGGAAATAGAACACATTTGAACAAATTACGACAAAAGATACAAAAAATGTAGGAATGCAAAAGCAAAATCCATCATTTTATTGTAACCCTTTATTCATACAAATAATCATTTTACAAAAATATGAAAACCTTGAATGACATTTGCAAAATAATAAACATTTTGAGGAAATGGAACACATTTGAACAAATGATGACAAAAGATACAAAATGCATGAACGAGGAAGGAAACTTTATCATTTTATTGCACAATAATATATATATATATATATATATATATATATAATGCATAATAATATATATACACTTTTATGCATAATAATGTATATATACATTTTTTGTATACAAACATTATGTTTGTAATCCCATAATCAACATTCCTCATTTTATTGTAACCCTTTATGCATATGGATGGTCATTTAACAACAAAAAGATACATGAGATAAAACATAAGCAAATGATGGAGGAGGTAATTGACATGATTATAAAATGTTTATTGAGGTGACAGTGATATGATTAAGAAATGTTTATTGATGTTGTAAATCTGATTTATATGGTAATAAAATGAATGAGGCTGCATTATTTATTGAAGCATACAATAGTAAAAAACTTTGATAAATGCCATAATTGATGCAAACATTTATAGGGAATGTAAACAATATCAATGAATAATGAATATGTTCATAAATTTACTGAAGTGTACAGTAATAAATTGATAATAGATGCAAATACTTACATGCACTATAAACAATATTAATGAATATTGAAAATAACAATAAATTGACTGAAGCGTACAATATAATAGGAAACATTTCAATTAATTGTATTACCCTGGACAAGATCTCAGTGAAGAAAAAATTGCATAAAATTCTCCCTCCTCCTCTGAATTGTGCAGAAAATATTCAGACAAAGCAGAGTAATGTAAATGAAATTGGACAAGCCAAGGAATTTATAAATTGGATAATTCCTTGACACGTTGAATTTGAAATTTGAATATTGGTGGGAAACAATTGATCATTTCAGACTTAATTAGGAGATGGGCAGCACAAGCTGAATTGAGGTTGGTAGCACCTCAATTCAATCACATCATACTTAATTAGGAGATGTGCAACGCAAGCTGAATTATTATTGCTTGCATCCATTTGGTCCTTTCATACTTGCATATTCTTTTTAATTTTCAAATGTGTGGATTTGCTGTCATATATTTTTAATGTTTTTTGGTCTATTGGGGAGCCTTACACCACCTGTTGACAATGTAGGTACTATTAGCAGTTTTAGTTAATGCATTTACAAGTGCAAAGAAGCTTGGGAGAAAGTGAACAAGACAAACCGTCTAGTTTATTTATGATTTTGATATTGTCAATTGAGGGACCAATAAGTGTTCACTTGCAGTTGTAATTTGATTTAGTTTGTACTTTGGAACTGTTGGGTCACAAATCAACAGATTGGAAGGAAACAAAGCTTTCTAGGCTATATTATCAATACCCTCTAAATTGATATGGCCAAATGACAAGATTCAACCATAAGTTAATTGTAATACCCTGCTTCTTTAGGCTCTACAAAACCTAGGCGGGTGTACCCATTCTAAAAAATATCTCTCAACTTTGAGCTTTTTATAGAAGATATGAATGATTTCCTTGTGAACTAACAAACTTAGGGTAGAAAATCCTAAATTACAAGAGCAGAGACCTTTCATGTTTCACTAATATATTTTATTGCTATCTTCCCTTCCTAAAAATAAATAAAACTTGTTTTTAGAACTCAAATATTTTCTTGCTTCCTTCAACATTAATAGGTCAGTCCCTTATCCAATTTGGCAAAGGTTAACTTCTCTAAATTCCTAATGTTCTCTCTGAAAGATAATACCTCCAATGAAGATGATTGATATTATTAGTTATCCAATTCTGTCAATGTGGATGAAATGAACTCATAATATAAATTTATCTAACTGAATTTAATCCTATCAAAAGAACCGGTTAAAAAGAAATTACGCCATCTAGTCTCTTTCTACTTTTAGTCATTTTCTAATTTATACTACATGGTTGTGATTTACCTCCAAAAGGGAAGCAACAAGCTTCCAACTATTTACATTCCTATGATGATTCAAAATAAAATGACAAAATATTTTTAAAATAACCCCATGGGTTCTTTGACAGTTCACATAACAAAAGGAAATGACTGTTACATAAGGATCTTCAAAATAGAGGTACAACACTGATATGTAG
Source organism: Thuja plicata (assembly GCA_018584345.1). NCBI lineage: Eukaryota > Viridiplantae > Streptophyta > Pinopsida > Cupressales > Cupressaceae > Thuja > Thuja plicata. The sequence goes on along the minus strand of MU228144.1, from coordinate 2,860,197 downwards.
GTCGTAAAACATATGTTCTATTTCATCTTTGAACTATGCATGTTGAAATCCCCACTCTTCCAGTATGGCTCACAATTATGCCTTGTCTTGTTCATAATCCAATTCAAACATATCGCTCTGGTAACTGGCATTACTGGTTGAAAGGTCCCAAACAATGGACATAAAACTGTTCAAAACATATTGCTATTTTTCTCATCAAAGTCCAGGTCAAGATGAAGAATTGGACATGGATTTTCATTTTAAGATCCCTCGATCATAGGAAGGCCCATTATGCTACTAAACTTTAGAGTAGGAACTTTTTCTCTGTGAATGTGCTATTACTGCCAAGATCACTTTATAGAGAGATGTTCAGATACCAACTTGAACATGTCATTTAATCCTGAAAGGATGTTTGGCAGGCGGAAACCACTTCTTGTAAAAAAGAAAACCATAATTATAGTTCAACTTACGTAATGTTCAATTCCTCTAGCATCTTGCGCCAAATATCAAATCAGAATTTCACACATATTCATTAATATTGTTTAAATGTAGAATAATACCCCATAGGGTCCAGGTGGTAGTATTATTGTCAGATTTCATTAATGAAAAAGATAAAGCAAATCACTATTTCGTGCCACATTTTCATCCATCAGAATACTCAAATATTTTCATGCAAGAGATGATATGTTACAATGTCGCATCTACCAAAAAGCACCCTCCGTGAAACAATGCCATAATATCAATGTTGTCTCTATTTTACAAGTCGTGATTTCTATGTTATGAAAAATAACGCCCATAGGTACCCCCTTTTTATTATGATCGTTGATTCTTACTTGAAATTTAGTTGTCTCAAAAGATAACCCCAATAGTGGATCCTCCTAGCAGATGTATATCCCCTGTGGATATGGAAAGAATCTAGTTTTCTCTGGGAGTAGTAGACCTTGTACCTTATCCATCAAGAAAAGGAGTATATTTTTACTCTTATTTTGAAAGGTGGTCGATGGCCACCATAACATGAACTCCTATCATCCCTTTGTCAAAAACCCTACTCTGATAATTTTTCCAAAATATGGCAAGAAATGTCCTAAAATTTATCTGGCAAAAAATAGTGATTTTTATATTCACACATTTCTTTGTTTTGTAAAAATTTTCAGCCATCAGTATGACATGAATTCAAAAAAATTGAGCATCATTATTATTCCGTGTATCTGAATTTTCCCTGTCTTTCTTTGAAGCTATATCACCACACATCTTTTCCCAACTTAAATCATCATATCCATAGTTACCCTATTTTTCAACATATTTCATTTAAGGACTTTCCTTGTTTTGTTTTTCACCATAAACATGTACAAGGGGCTAATACATCAATAGGATCATCACATGGAAATACACTCTCCAAAAACTTACACTCAATCAATTTACTCTCCTTCACATTCGTGGCTTCATGTTCTCTTTCTTCATACAATGAATTTGAATAAATGTGAATATCTCCCCATTGAATTCCCATGCATAATCCTTCCTCATCATTTTATTTTTGTTGATCAAACAGAGGATTAGCCATACAAAAATCCTCCTCCTCCCCCTTTTCTGATTCATAGTCTGTCTCACCAGAATCTGATGAATCTATATCCTGATCATATTCTTCTTTCTCTCTTTGATACTCTATTATCTTGTTGATGTTCCCTTTATGCAAAAGATAAATTTTCCTTGTTTCATTAGGAAAATAATTCAGGTGACTATAACCATTTCCATATATACCCAAAGGACCTTGAAATTCATTGAAACCCCTAGAATCACCGCATGGATATTTGCAATCCCTATAATTATGGACGTTATTCAAGGTATTGAGAGATGATCCTGGTTCTGGCTTAAGTTTCCTCATTCTACCATATTTTTCAACCTTCTCGATGTTGTCTGCTATCTGGAAATATTCATGTAGGTTTTCATGATTTTTAATTCTTATTTTAAAACTCATTTCTTCATCAAAAGAATCGAGATACACAGATAATGCCCGTGCATCATTGGGTTTCATATTTTAACGTAATTATCAAATTATTCTGGAAAATCTAATATTAAATTGGGGAACTGTTTCACTCTCCAGAACTTGAACATGAGTAAATATCTTAAGTAAGATAGATTTACTTACCTTCTCTCCAAATTGATCCATGAAAATAAATTTTAGGTCCTCCCATGAGTTTATAGAATGAAAAGTTAAATTTGACAACCATTCTCTTGCATAACCCTCCAAAGATTGCACAAATAGCCTGATCAACCTCAAAATCATCCATCAAATATTCAAAATTTATGACATATGTTTCCATTAACCCTTCTTTTGTACCATCAAATCTTGGGAGCCTCTCCTTGATTTCTATTGGGACAACATTCAAAAAACTAAAAACCCTCTAAAATCCAAATCATGATATCGTTCTATCTTGGAATGTATTCTCTGCCATGACAAGGCAAAATTATTTGATGACATATGTACCCTTCCAGACACATTTGTGTAATAATACATTTTTTTGGATCTTCAAATTTTAGAGTCACCACCTCTCTCATGAAAAGAAAATAAATTAGGGTAACATTTTCCAAGCAGAGTCTTCAAACATTTTTTACTCTAATCCTCACAGAATTTCCCAGTAGAGTCACCAATTTGTTGAGTCAAAAATCAACATATTGGACGGAAACAAACTTGCCAGGATATATGATCAATACCCTCCAAATTGGTATTGCCAACTGACAAGATTTAGACATAAGTTACTTGTAATCCCCTGCTTCTTTAGGCTCTGCAAAACCCTAGGTGGGTGTACCCATTCTAAAACATCTCTCTGAACTTTGAGATTTGTATAGTAGATACAAATGATTTCCTTGCAAACTCACGAACTTAGGGTGGAAAATCCTAAATTATAAGAGCATAAACCTTTCATGTTTCACTAATATTATTTTACTGTTATCTTCCCTTCCTAAAAATAAATAAAACTTGTTTTAAGAATTCAAATATTTTCTTGCTTCCTCCAACATTAATAGGCCAGTCCCTTATCCAATTGGGCAAAATTTAACTTCTTTGAATTCCTAATGTTCTCTCTAAAAGACAATACCTCCAACAAAGATGATTGATATTATCAGTTATCCAATTCTATAAATGTGGATGAAATGAACCCATTATATGACTTTGTCTAACTGAATTTAATCCTATCAAAGGAACCAGTTAAATAGAAAAAAGGACAAAACTTCGCTTCTATCTCCTATTATCTTCGAATTGATATTACAAAACATCAAATAACTGCACAATATTTGAAGATAACAACTAATTCATGAATTGATTATGAAAAAGAAACGAATCTAGAAAAATTTAGTCATGCATTGGACAAGAAAATAGGGTATATATATATATATATATATAAGAAATTACACCATCTAGTTTCTTTCTACTTTCGGCCATTTTCTAATTTATACTATACAGTTGTGGTTTCCCTCCAAAAGGGAAGCAACAAGCTTCCAACCATTTACATTCCTATGATGATTCAAAACAAAATTATAACATATTTTAAAAGTAACCCTATGGGTTCTTTGATGGTTCACATAACAAAATGAAATGACCGTGTTAGGGTCTATTTGAGTCACCATGTTAAAAGTGTCCTTTACCCTTTGGTATATTTAATTATTTCATGGTTTCCTCCTTTTCAAAAGTTTGCATCAAAGAGTATTTCAATGTCGACTTTTCCTTTGAGTTAATCGCCTCAAAGTTTCAAACTTGTCATGTTGAATTTGGCTCCTTTCGGATAAGTGTTGGTTGTTTTTGATCCTTCATGAACCACTTTTAACCCCTTTGAACCTCAGTTCAAAGTAGTCCAAAGCAGTTCAATCAAAAATTTTGGTCTAACATCGGTGATTGCAGGTGGGACCCAAGCCACTATTAGTAATAACTGAGAGGGGGGGGGGGGGGTGAATCAGTGGCCTCAAAAATTTATCCTTCAAATGTTAACCACTATTCAATAAACCTCAGATTATTATGTCCCTACAAGATGCATGCCATGAAATACTATTACTGATTAACTGTCTGTCAGTTTGTTCTGTCAATCCTTATTATTTCTTGATTGCTGATAAGAAGTATAACTATTTACCAAAACTCAGTAAATAAGAAGAGTATACTGATCAATCCAGTGTTAACTATGTCAAATACAAAACAATAAAGAAATGAATCATACAAACATAACACATGAACTTTTAACGTGGAAAACCTATTAAGGGAAAAACCACTAGGACCGGTACCCCAAATTTTCACACTTCTGAAGTGAGCCCTATTAGGAGCCAACCCTGTTAAAGGTTACAAACACACTGTTAGGTATGACCTTGTTAGAGGATTTTATACATAGAGGTTGTCACTTAGTATCGGGCATCTAATTTTGTCATCCTTGAATTAGCCTCTCTCTTAGACTGTCAATAGGCATCAGGTATATCCAATGCTACTTTCATGAATCAACCTTTTTGGCACTCCTTGGGATGTACCTTAATATATAGAAGACTATTAAGTCCTGCTCGGTTAAGAGTCTTGATGCTTCAATGGTTAAACTGAAACACTATGACCTATTTCTAATGCAACTTTGAATTGTAGATTTTCAGATCTATTTAAGTACATTACCTCTCTGATCAATGTATCAATTCAATTCTTTGTGCTCCACACTTTCTTCTCTGTGATGATGTGCTTTACTGTTCGTTGGTGTCTATAGAATTCCTTAGCTCTCCTTCAACTTGATTGATCAGGACTGTATGAATTTATTCTTCATTAGTTTATCTTTAGCATCCTCTTTCTATTCACTCCCCTTAATCCCTTTTCATGTATATGAAAATGAATTAAGCTTGTCTCTTATATAGACATAATATTCAATGTTTCTTGATTCTTGATTCTTGGCGTGAAAAACAATCCAACCAATTTGATTTAAAGAATAACTCCTGATTTGTCTCATAGATATATTCTTGCCAACTATACAAATCAGCTTTAAATCAATCACTTATATCTGGTTGAATAAAACAAAGTAGACAATCAGTTAAGTCCTTATTTAGCTCTGCCAGCTAGATATTTTGTCATTTTTAAAACTCTCTGTTCTGTCGGTCACCTTTGCAGTTAGTTGTCAGTGACAACTGATAGTTCCGTTGGTGAGACTCCAGTTAGCTTCGTGATCTCCATCCATCGGGTAACACTGTATTTTCTTCTGTCAGGTTACTCTTTGCTTTTCTCGTCGGGCATTCTGTGATTTTTCTTTGTCGGGCAACACTGTGCTTCCTATTGTCGGGTAACACTGTGACTATTCTTCTTTGCTTTTACTGATGGTGTACACTCCATTGGTGTTGTTTGTCACTTAGTGAATACATGACTTTTATGTATTGATGAAAGCATAACCTTGGTTCCTTTGGTTCTCTAAAGTCTTTGGCTTTATGTATATGACCGTACAAATGATATAAAGTTGACATCAATGATAATACAATACATTAACTAATTTAATGCCTTGCATTATCTTCAACTTAACATTGTCAAACATTCAATCAGTTACATGTCATCAATCTCTCCCTTTGGCATTGATGGCAACATACTATATTATCACACTATACTATTTCTAATATAATAGTTGAGATTCATCAAAATACCAATCATTTTGTTCTGATAACTGATAAATGTCTGATCATCGGTAAGCTCTATTTTATCTTAGATTTGATTCTTGCAGCGCTCTGTCTTCTGATATGTTGTGTCCTCTCCTTGTGTCAATTTCTTTCCCTTGACTATTCTTTCCTTTTGATGTCTTTTTCTCTTGTCTGCAATTCTCCCAATGTATAATCTTTCCAAACAATTTCTCTCCCTAAGAGTATAATCTCTCCTTGTTGGAGTAATGTGCTAATAGATACTTTTTCTCCCTTTTCCAGAAGGATGTGATAATATGGATATTTTCTCTCCCTTTGAAAGCAATACCAAACAAGTGTTTTAATGATATATGACATTAATATCAAGCAATCTTTTGTCTCCATTCATAATATATTCCTTGAATCTCCCTTCTCCATTAGCAATACAACAATATGCTCTTGTGCTTGGTGTTGATATATATCTGTCTGTATATAGATGTAGCTTTGAAGTTCATCTCTTTGCTTGCATCAATCATGAATGATATTCTGATAATATGTAGGTTGATGCAGCCTTCAGTCATTTTACTGACTAGTAGACAAGGGTTTGTCCCCTAGTCTCTTTCTCAAGTACTCAAATGCATCCTTGGGTAGTGGCTTGGTGAAGATATCGACCAGTTGTTCTTTTGATTGCACATACTCAAGTATCACCTCTTTTGCTTGAACTTTTTCTCTCAAATAATGATACTTGATGGAAATATGCTTTGTTTTAGCATGCATGAATGGATTTTTGGAAATGTTAATTGCACTTGTATTATCACAATAGATAATTACTGGTTCTAGGATCTTCATATGCATACCTTCCAGTAACTATTTGATCCATGCAATGTTTGAGCAATTTGTAGCAGCAGAAACATACTCTGCTTCTACAATAGATTGTGAGATGCATCCGTGTTTCTTGTTGATCCATGTGACAAGTCTGTCACCCATGAAGAATGCTCCTCTAGTTGTGCTCTTCTGGTCATCAATGTTTCCAGCCCAATCAACGTCGGTAAAGACCTAAAGTTTAAATTTGCATTCTCTTCTATACCATAATCCATATTCCTCAGTATTCTTCAGATATCTTAAAATTCTTTTCACAGCAGTCATATGTGATTCCCTAGGGTTAGCAGAAAATCTAGCAACAATTCCTACTACATGTGCAATATCTGGTCTAGAGTGTACAACATACATGAGTTTTCCAGTCATTGATCTGTACAAAGTCTAATTTACCTCTGTTGTCTTATCCTCCTTTGTCAACTTACATCTAGTAGCCATTGGTGTTCCAAATGGTTTGGATTATTCCATCTTGAATATTTTTAGGACCTCTTTAATGTATTTGGACTGTGTAATGAAAATACCTTCACATTGTTGTATGATTTATAGACCAAGAAAGAACTTGATCTCTCCAAACATAGACATATCAAAATATTTTCTCATTTCATTAGAAAATGATTTGCATAGCATATCATTTCCTCCAAATATGATGTAATCAACAAATATTTCAACAATCAAAGTGTTAGCATCAATGTCTTCCTTCAAATAAAGATTACTGTTTTCACTAGTCCTTACAAATACAATACTTATAAGATAGGAATGAAGTCTTTCATACCAGGCTCTAGGAGCTTGTTTTAATCCATACAAGGCTTTATGAAGTCTACATACCATGTTTCTCTTGTCTAGATCTACAAACCCTTCTAGTTGGTCAATGTATACCTCTTCTTCAAGTATTTCATTCAGGAATACAGACTTGACATCCATTTGATATACCTTGAATCCTTTATATGTAGCATAAGAAAGTAGTATTCTTACACCTTCTAGCCTAGCAACGGGTGCAAAATTTTCTCGATAGTCAATACCTTCCTCTTGTGCATACCCCTTGCATACTAGTCTTTCTTTGTTCCTTGTGACTTCTCCATTCTCATTCAGCTTATTTCTGAATATCCATTTTGTACCGATGACATTATTTTCATCTGGTCTTGGAACAATTGACCATGTTTTGTTTTTCTCAATCTTCTCAATTTCATCATTCATAGCACTTATCCATTCTTCATTATCAAGTGCAGCATTGACAGATTTTGGTTCAAACTCACAAATTAAACAACTTGAGTTTAAGGACTTACTTCTTGTTCTTGTACCATCTTTCTTATCTCCTATGATCTGGATCTCTGGATGGTTCCTTCTTACATATCTTTTAAGTAGAGGTTTAGCTCTTTGTCCATCATTTTGTCCTTCATCACCTTGCACATTATTTTGATCACTATCCTGACTGTCAGTATTTGCATTCAGACCGTCGGTTGCAACAATTTGTTGATCTTGATTTAAGCACTGTTTCTCAGGAGCTCTACATTGTTGGTAGGGTAGTGTGTCAAGTTCCTCATTGTAAGTGAACTTATTGTAGTCCTCTAGTTCTTTAGTGCTTTCTTGTTCATTCTTCTCTGCAAATTCATCTATCTTTACATTTGCACTTTCAATAATTTTGTTAGAGGCTTTGTTTAGACATTTATAGGCCTTTCTCTTGGTAGAATACCCTAGAAAAATTCCTTCATCACTCTTGGAGTCAATTTTTCCATTTCTATCATCTTTTAAGATATAATATTGATTGCCAAAAATTTTGAAATAACTTACATTGGGTGTATATCCATACCATAGCTCATAAGGTGTCTTTTTGGTGTCTTTCTTCAATTGTACTCTATTAATGTGTAAACAGTAGTATTTAAAGCTTCCCTCTAGAAGATTTGGGTGATTTCTTTCTCTATCATCAGTGTCCTTGCACAATTAACTATGGATCTGTTCCTTCTTTCAGCAATTCCATTCTGTTGTGGTGTCCTTGGTGCAAAGACCTATCTTTTGATTCCATGCTCATTACAAAATTTAGTGAATTCATCTGATATAAATTCTCCTCCTCTATATAATATCAAACATTTCATATCCTTACCACTTTTTTCTATACCATAGCCTTATACCATTTAAACATCTTAAATGCTTCTTATTTATCTTTAAGAAACATAACTGTCATCATTCTAGAGTAATCATCAACAAAGAGAATAAAATATCTACCTCCATAATAACCCTTTGTCCTCATAGGTCCACATAAATTAGTATGGACTAATTCTAGAATTGAATCAGATGTATGGATTTTTCTTTTGAAACTAGACTTTGTCATTTTTCCTTTTTGACAATTCTTACACATGATATTGTCGGGCTTGGTCATCGTCGGTAAGCCTCTGAAATTTATCTTTTTGTTAATATTTGTCATGTTGTCAAAGTTCACATGACACAGTCTTTTGTGCCATAACCATATGTCTTCATTTGTAGCAATCAAACAAGTGGAGTCAGTATCATTTAGATAGAATAAGTTACCTTTTGTCTGCTCACTAGTACCAATCAAATTTCTAGATTTATTGAAGATCTTTGCCTTCTTATTTTCAAATGCAACTTTGTGACCTAAGTTATTCAACTGAGAAACACTCAATAGATTATAATTCAATCCATTTAACCAATAAGCATTCTCACACTTTATATGGTTATTCAGCATTATTGTTCCTCTACCTTCAACTGGACAAGGTGTATCATTACCCATTCTTATTGAACCACCTTTATAGTATTCAAAAGTCTAAAACTTTTTCTTATCACCGGTCATATGGTGAGTGTAGCCACTATCTATGATCCAAACATCATTTTTGCTAATTTTATATATGAGAGTTGTTTCTACATACCTCTTCATCATCATCTAAATCATCTTTTACAGCCACAAACACCATCTTGATGTCTTCATCAGATTCGGTGTTAGTATCATCATCCTTGCATTTTTATAGGTAACTAACCTTCTTTCCTTTGTCCTTATAGTCTTGGGTATCTCTTCTTTCTAATTGTCAGTAGCTTCTGTAATCACCTTTGTCATACTTCTTCTCAAAAGATCTGTCATTACTTTTGTCATCTTTTCTTCTGTTAGTACATCTTGCAGCAAAGTGTCCAATCTCTTTGCAATTAAAATAAACAAGTGGTAATTTACCTTTGTATTTACCTTTGCCTCTCTGCATTCTTCTGGCCATAAGTGCTTCAATTTCATCAAGATCATCTTCTTCATTTTCACTATCACTATCTTTTCTCATAGTGTTTTTGTGACTTGATTTAATTATTCTCATAGAAGTTTTGAATACAGACTCTATGTTTGGTAAGACTCTATTATCAAATTTATTCATCCCAAATGAAATCAGTCTTCTAATTAAACTGTCTAGAGTAACATTTCTATTTGCTACTACTCTCATTTCTTGAATGGCAGATACTCTAATAGCATAAGTAGGTAGTAAGCTTCTTAGAATTTTACTTACCACTGTATCTTCTTCTAGTACACCTCCAACTCCTCGGATAACATTGACTAACTCTTTGATTCTTGTGCTATACTGAGTGATGTTTTCACCTTCTTTCATTTTGAGATCACCAAACTTTCCTATAAGGCTTTCTGTCTTGGCTCTCAAAACATTTTTGTCACCACCATGTACAAGCTTCAATTTGTCCCACATCTGTTTTGCAGTTTTTCATTCTTTGACATCTTCAAATTCAGCATCGGAGAGTGAGGAAGCAATCTCTATCATCATGCCATTATGTTCATTCTTCTCTCTCATTTTTTCAACTGTTGGTGCTCCTGTGGGAAACACATATCCAGTTTCTAGGAATTGAGTAACATCATTACCAATACCTGATAAGTGGAGTCTTATCCTACTCTGCCATGAAGTAAAATTATCTTTGTTCAACTTGGGCACATCTCATATGTTCATCTTGTGATCTTTGTCTTAGGTCTTGAAACCTTCCTTCTAAGCACACAAGCTCTAATACCAATTGTCAGTAATAACTGAGGAATCAGTGGCCTCAAAAATTTATTCTTTAGAATTTAACCACTAATCAATAAACCTCAAATTATTATGTCCCTACAAGATGCATGCCATGAAATACTATTATTGATTAACTATTTGTTGATTTGCTCTGTCAATCCTTATTCTTTCTTGATTACCGATAAGCAGTATAACTATTTACCAAAACTCAGTAAATAAGTAGAGTATACCGATCAATCCATTATTAACTATGTCAGATACAAAACAATAAAGAAATGAATCATACACACATAACCCATGAATTTTTAATGTGGAAACCCTGTTAAGGGAAAAACCACAGGGACCGGTACCCCAAATTTTCACTCTTCTGAAGTGAGCCCTGTTAGGAGCCAACACTGTTAAAGGTTACAAACACACTGTTAGGTGTGACCTTGTTAGAGGATTTTATACATAGAGGTTGTCACTTAGTATCAGGCATCTAATATTTTCATCCTTGAACCAGCCTCTCTCTTAGACTGTCAATAGGCATCGGTCATATCCAATGCTACTTTCATGAATCAACCTTTCTGGCACTCCTTGGGATGTATCTCAATATATAGAAGGCTGTTAAGTCCTGCTTGGTTAAGAGACTTGATGATTCAATGGTTAAACTGAAACACTATGACCTATTTCTAATGCAACTTTGAATTGTAGATTTTCATATCTATTTAAGTACATTACCTCTCTGATCAATGTATCAATTAAATTCTTTGTGCTCCACACTTTCTTCTATGTGATGTTGTACTTTACTATTCGTCGGTGTCTGCAGAATTCCTTAGCTCTCCTTCAGCTTGATTGATCATGACTGTATGAAGTTATTCTTCATCAGTTTATCTTCAGCATCCTCTTTCTATTCACTCCCCTTAATCCCTTTTCATGTATATGAAAATGAATTAAGCTTGTCTCTTATATAGACATAATATTCATTGTTTCTTGATTCTTGATTCTTGGCGTGAAAAACAATCCAGCCAATTTGATTTAAAGCATAACTCTTGATTTGTCTCATAGATATCTTCTTGCCAATTGTAAAAATCAACTTTAAATCAATCACTTATCTCTGGTCAAATAAAACAAAGTAGACAACCAGTTAAGTCCTTATTTAGCTCTGCCAGCTAGATATTTTGTCATTTTCTAAACTCTCTGTTCCGTCAGTCACCTTTGTAGTTAGTTGTCGGTGACAACTGATAGTTCCATCGGTGAGACTCCGGTTAGCTTTGTGATCTCCATTTTTTGGGCAACACTGTATTTTCTTTCGTCAGGTTACTCTTTCCTTTTCTCGTCAAGCATTTGGTGGTTTTTCTTTGTTGGGAAACACTGTGCTTCCTATCGTCGGGTAACACTATGACTGTTCTTCTTTGCTTTTACCGATGGTGTGCTCTCCATCAGTGTTGTTTGTCACTTAGTGAATACATGACTTTTATGTATTTATGAAAGCATAACCTTGGTTCCTTTGGTTCTCTAAAGTCTTTGGCTTTATGTATATGATCGTACAAATGATATCAAGTTGACATCAATGACAATACAATACATTAACTAATTTAATGCCTTGAATTATCTTCAACTTAACATTGTCAAACATTCAATCAGTTACATGCCATCAACCATGTCACTACATGGTGGAAAACCACTTTGAACCTCAGTTCAAAGTAGTTCAAAGAAGTTCAAAGGAATATCTAGCAGACTCAAAGATTGATGTGACAACTAAGGTGAAAGGTGATGCAACATGTTAGAGAAGTAATCAATAGAATGATGGTACGGTCAGCCTTCAAGAGATGGTAGCCACGAGGGAATTACAAGTTGGCAATGTGAGTTAAGGTGGATTTTATATCAGCATGAGTGAAGTAGTGACATTAAATGGAAAGTAGTGATGACTTAAGTGGTTTTACAAAGCGAAGTAATCACTAGATGTCACATTGTCAGATTCACTCTACACTAACCTACATACCACATTTAATATTCATCTCTTCAGTTATATTTCAGTGGGGTGGGAATTCTTTAAATTATGTCATTCAACTTATTTCTTTTCAGAGCTAGGTTGTGGAGTCTCGGCTGCGAAGGACAAATATTTTTGTTTTCCCGAGTTGACAGAGTACAGGTAAACTTTGAAAAGCCTCCTTTTGCTTCTTGTTTTCTACGTGATAGTGTGTTTTCAAGGGATTGTAGTTCATTTATTTGTTTTGGGAGGGGAAGATGAGGTCTAGCATGCATTTCTTCAGAAATACTGTGAATCTAGAGTGTAGATCCCCAGTGATTGTAGACACCGATTTGTTGGGAGTTGAATTAGAGAAGATGGTAGAAAATTTGAAATTTTCTATAGAGAAAATGCATACTCTAGAGCTCATGTCGAGTGGGTTTCTTCAAGCCACTGCTTTTCCCCCGGTTGTGATAAGTCCAAAACTAGTTCAACAGTACATAAACCACTATGACATCAAGTCTAAGAGTGTGTTAAATAATTAAGGAAGAAGTCTCTTGACTATAACTAGAGAGACAATAATGTCATTTTTCAAGCTTCATGATGAGGCTTTTTCCAGCTTTAGCCCAACCCAGTCACTTGCTTAGTTTCATGAAGGAAGTGACAAGAAGCGTAGTAATATTGCTCATAAATTGACTGAGTCAAACTATAGGGTAGGGTCCATATTGCCCACGATTTTGACCAAAGACCATATGAAACCCCACATTCATGATATAATGATTTTGTTGTAGAGAGTAAAAGGGTCAGAGTAAGTACTCATTTTTGAAGAGTGGATGTACCATTTCATAGAGATTGTTTTGGAAAGGAAGCAAAGTCTACACTAGGCTGAAATAATTGCAAGTTCATTAAGAGACCAACTCAAATAGGCACAGGAAATATAGAAGGAATTTTATATGTCCTTGTACTTGATGTATTGTCTTGCATGCACTCAAAATCTTGTCAGGATTCCCCATGAACCGTGGAGTGAAGACATAAGTATTTTTGAATATTGTCTCTTGTTGAGAAGAGACAAATTCATAGAAGAATACAAAAGAGTTCATGATGTCTTCCTTGGAAAATTGTGTTACCAGCTAGCTGGAACCCCAAAATAGTGAATTTCCCCAGAAGCACAGAAATTGGTTCAACATTACAGTAGTTTCTATATTTAGTTTCCACAGTTTACCTATGTGAGAGTTGGGGGTTTTGATGAAGAACCCCTTAAATTGCCAAGGTTTAGCTTTGACTGCTTTATTTTAGTAGAATTTTGCAAACAAATGTTCATAGTGATAAAGAATAATCTTCTAGAGGAAAAATGGGATTCTATGTTCCCAATTTAGCTTGGAACCATGACATGCAAGAATATGATTGACACCTTAGTAATAGGCAGTAATCTGGTGGGTTTCCACATGCAATTTTATGAACCAAGGAGAGGGTTCGACAACAAAGGTTTCTTAAGGCAGGCCCTCAACTTGAGTATCCAGTCAAAAATGAACCCACATATTGAAGATTTGTGGGAAGAAATTGCAGATGAATAGGCAATTGAAGAGGAGATCATTCTAGATTATTGATTCCCCAGATCAAAACCCTGCAGCTGAAGTTCGACGTAGCTGGCCTAAACAAATATAATTCTAAAATCATTGAGCCTAGCTTTGACGGTTCAAACACAAAGGCTTTGCCAGAAGTAGACTGGACAAGGAAGAAGAGAAGAACATAAAATTAAGGCCTAGGTTCATTTTATCCTACAAAGATGTCTGGTTAAAAAAGAGAAAACAAGACAGAACAGGAATTACGTCTCCTAAGAAATCTAATGTGAGTTCTTTCCCAGTTGAAGTGTTACCTAATCCCTCTAATGCTTCCCTCTTGATTACTCATGCAAGTAATATTTCTTCGTCTAAAAAGAAAGTAACCTCCATTCAATATCCTGCCATACCCCAGACAAGGTCGAGAACCAGGTCTCAAAGTCGAGCACAAATGGCTTCTCCAGATTCCAGCTATATTGATATTGACATCAATGACAAGGATATCTCTTTCTCACCCGAACACGATAAGAAAGACCAGGAGGAATATAGTGACAAACTTGAAGTTAAACAAGAGGACGTAAAACTTGCCAAAAGAGATGATAATAGGTTGGTTTCTAGCATAAAAGTATGTAGTTTATGCTGACGTATTCGGTGAACATAAAATTTAGTTTTAATCATGTTTCCTTACCAGTCAAAGAGATAGTTACTAAGTATGTCGTCCGTGCCCTAAAGGAAAAAATGGTTAAAATTAATACAAGGCTAACCAAAGATCCCACTACAGGGAAGGTGACCGCTAAGATCACAACTTTCAAGCAAAAGGAAGGGGTTCATGAACCTCAGGCAGAAGAATTTGAAGTTATGAAAATAGAATTTGATGTACTAAACAAAGATACCAAGGACCAATTTTTCAAATTTTCAGTAGACCACATGCTCGACTAATCTCAAAAGGATGGAAAATAAAAATGTGAACTCAAATAGCTCATGGTTACGATGGTTGAATTTCTTATCTCACTCAGTGATGTTGGGGCACTGCCTCTAGCTCAATCTCTGCAGGACTTTGATCCCAATTCAACAGATAGTAAACAGTTGCTAAAGAAAATGCAGTAGGGCAGAGCCCTAATGGAGGCAATGAAAAAATAGGTCAGCGGTGTCATATTGGAAGGGAGCAAGTTTATTTAGGAGTTTGTCGCCACCTATGTAGAAGGAGAGGCATTGATTGGAGAAGTTTAGACCTTAATTCTAGGATGGGAGTCAGATGAAGAAAAGTGCACAACCATCGTGTCTCAGGTTATTGAGATAGTGGAATATGGATTGGAAAAATTTTTATCAGAAAATCTGATGAAATTGCTTTCTTGTGCTATTCATATTGAAAAATAATTTGAGTTAGAAAGGTACTTTATTCAGAACTATGGTCTCGAGCATGCATGCCATGAAAAAGGAAATCAATGAAATGCACACTAATGCATTGAAGGAAATCGAAGTGGTAAACCCATCGGGTATCCTCTAGTTTGAAGAAGGGAGCATGACCACATATACCATGATCAAAATCTTTGAAGATACTATGAATAGTATCTAGGAAAAAGAAGAACCAACAACTCAAGATTTTACCAAGGTAGCCAATGTAGAATCAATGTTGTACCTTACCAAAGGATAGTTACTCAGACAGTTGGAGAAAATTTTTGAGCTTAAGTGGGAAAAGAATGCATGCCAAGCAAAGCTGACTGGTCTTAAAGGTTTATGCTCTCATCCAATCCAGTAGCTGGTGAGCACATTCAGGAGCTGGAAGCTGGTCCGGGAAGCCATGTTTGAAGACAAGTAGCTGGAAACATGCAACATTTTTATGTTTTAAGTTATTTTTTATTATGGGAAAACTATCTTTAAACTATTGCTTTATTTAGTTACTGGTTTGTAACCATTTCTTTTCAGTTGATTTGAGAGGCCAAGTTTTCAGGGAGGCCTCCCAGAATCGCTAAACTATATATGCTGGAGCATAGAACTTTTGAAGGGTGAGAATGTTTAGAATTGGATTGGGTTTAGCATCTTTTCCAATATTATTTTAGATTTTCTATTTTGGAAAGAATTTAATGGGAAGATACATTAATCTGTATTTGTCTTAGAATTTTTTTCTATACAAGCATAATAATTTAATACAAGGCCCGGTTTGAATCTGTGTATTTGAGCTTATGGTATATTGATTACTTTGTGAATTAGTATATTTCTTGCTTTGTGTTATTCATAAATGCATGGTGATCGTTAATCTTTCCAAATAATTCTTGTTTTTAATTTTGTAGGAAGTTAATTTCAAGATAGTTGAAGGAATTGTGCTTTTCTTTGACTTTATATTCTATGTTTGAAATTCCTGAAAAAATACCTCGATGCCTAAGAGTATTTGAGAGATCCTTACATGCTTTCAGGTCAAAAGTACATGTGTTAGTGTTTAGTTTGGAAATTCATTGGATATTTTTAAGAGGGAGATGTACCTTACCTAATTCAGAGGGAAGAAATTATGTCATGCTTACCCAACTATTGTAGGATTATTTGTCTGCAAAGAGGCATAGGGTCAATATAGAGTTTGATTGAAGTGGAGACAAATCTGTTCGCCAATAGATTTTTGGCAAGTCTGCTGGGGAGTTTTTTATTAAGAAGACCAGTATGCAATTGTATTTTGTTGAATGAATAAGTCATAGTATTGCATGTTGTTGTAATACTAGGACAAGAAGAATTCCCTCCAATTCTGCAACCATACTTACATTTCTTAGACACCCAGGGGGACATCATCATTGATCTCAATACTTTGGCTTGGAAATTGAGGATGAATAATCAACAATACCAATACGTTCATTTAGTCATAGAAGAAGAAGAATATATTGGGGAGTGGCTGAGGGGACTCCCTATTTCTCATTAAGCTACTATTGTGGATAGAGTAGCTCAAGCTCTATAAAAGAAACTGAGAGTTAGTTTGGATACCAAGCTGGCTAAGAAAAGATATACAAGAGGTGACCGGAACAAAGGTCTGATTGATGCAGATTTTGAAGCTTTGAAAAATTTGAGTTTTTTCCCTGATTTTAAAAGTCCTAAGAAATGGAAAACCTAGAAATACAGTAGATCTTCCTTGCCCCTGTTGGTCCCATTGTATCACTAATTGTCCAAGCTGTTATCCCTCCAGGTATTTTGATACCTTCATTTTTCAATACTAGACCTTTAAACTTTCAGTACCCACTCATGGCCGCAAATTAGCCGTGGGGTCAAACATAGGCCCTTTGAACCTAGGGGCCAATGCTCCTGCTGCTCTTCCCAATGAGGCCAACCAAGTCTTACCCAAGTTCAATAGAGATGGTAAGACAACTACAGATAATTGTCTTAGCACTTTAACACAATATGTGGTATTATCAGCATTCATACTCAAGAGATTGCAGTTAGGATTTTTGTGAGAACCTTAACCGATGTCACAGTTGATTGGTTTAATCACTTGCCTCATGGCTCAATTACCAGTTGGAATTATATGAAGGATGCTTTTGAGGCAAGGTTCAAAACTCCTGATAATGAAATTTCACTATTTCTTCAGTTAAGCCAACTAAAAAAAGAGATACATGAACCTATGCGGGAATTCATAGCCAAGTTCAATAGGATATTGCAAAGAATCCCCGTGAATTCTTCCCCCAATGATGAAAATAAGAAGATATTCTTCTCAATGCGGTTCCACCTGATATAAGATTTAATCTATTGAAAGATGGAGTAGATGATTTGAACGCTGCACAAAGACAAGCTATTCAGCTTGAAGATACGTTTATCATAGTAGGAAAATGGAAGAGGGAAGTCCAATCCTCAGGTGCCTCTTTGTCTTCTCCAATAGATCCTCTGATGCAGAGCTTGATGAATGATATGATAATGCTTAAAAGGAAACATAATAGGACCAGTTCCATGTATCAATCTCCATACAAAGATTTCAGTCGCAAGCAATTTGGCTCATCTCATGGGAAGACTCCTCTCCTGACAGGTTCACAACCTAGGCTACAGATTGAACCGACACCTAAAAAATCCATGTGTTTGTTTCATTTGATGACTTATCATGATGGAGAAACATGTTTGGACTAGATGAGGTGTTTTCAGATAAATGTAATTGAAGACACCATTGGGATAGAAGAATATCAAGAAGAAAAGACTCCTTCCGACATCGGGCATTCAGGCTCTTTTTATCTAGAATATGAGTCTGACTCTGAAAGAGGCAAAAATGTATTGGCAACTCTGGAAGACCCTTCATACACATTCCTTACAAGAAATCAAAGGAGCCAGAAGTTCTCTCCTAGAACTAGTACATCTGATGCTTATCCAAAAGGTAAAGAAACTGGAAGTGGTGATGCTTTGTCAAGTTCATGAAGCCTAGGAATCAAAATCCTACAAAAAGGTAACACAACTCCTTCCCCTCCTGCTTTCAATTTTGTCAAATTTTGCAAAACAAACTCTATTTACATCTCCCCGGCCGGATATTTAAGAATGAACCCAAAGGAGCTTGACAAATTGGTTAAGTATGTGAAAGGAGAATCAAGCCTGAATTCCCAATTGAATAAACCCATGATAGGAGAAATGACAACAGTTGAAGAACCTCCCATTTTTGTGTCCAAAGATACCCCACAGACACCCAAAGAATTACCTTATGTAAACTCTGTAGAAAATTAAATAGAAGAGAAGAAGCCAAATTATTTCTACATCTCTTTGTTGTTGAACGAGCTTAGCAATTGTATTATCGACTTCGGTGCCTCTAACAATATAATACCTTCCCCAGTTGCTAAAGCCCTCAGTCTTACCTCAACCAAGAAATTCAATCATTGTTATTCTATGGATGGGAAGCAAGTGCCTTTGATGGGTCAATTGAAAGATGTGCAAGTTGTCCTTGTTGCATGCCTAGATAAGCATTTGAAATTGACAATCCTAGTGACAGATATTCTAGCCAGCTACGGAATGTTGCTTAGCAAAACCTTCTGCAAAGATATGGGGGATGATATAAAGATGAATTATTCTAAAGCAGTTATCCCAGTGGGTAAGAAGAAAATAAAGCTTGAGATAGAACCCAAAAATAAGTATACAGTAGTTTCTTTAGACAATCCCAAAGCTAAGATACTCTTTGAAGAATCTCATTTCAATAATTATGTGGTTTTGTCTGATAGTGAACCTAAACCTATTGCTGATGGTTTGAAGGATGAATATTTGTGGAGAATGGAGTTTGATGGTAGTTGTTCAAGCTTAGGATCAGGAGGTGAGTAGTGCTAATCCCTCCTACTGGAGAGTGCATTCCTTTATCCTTTAAGCTAGATTTTAGGAATACCAATAATACAACCGAATATGAAGCATTGTTGTTGAGACTGGAAGAAGCAAGGCTCAGGGGAGTTAAGAACTTGATTTCCAAAGGTGATGCCGACCTGATTGTGAAATAGGTAAGGGGGAAGTTTTTCGTCAAGAATGAAAAATTAAGGTACTATAGAAATCTAGTGTTGGATGAACTTGAGTCCTTTGATGCCTTTTCCATAGAGTTCATACCCAGAAGCCTAAACACTAAAGCAGATTCCTTAGTAGTTTCAGCCTCATTGCTTTTACCACATCCAGACTTCAAAACACAGAGTTACCAAATAGAAATTATTTATTGCCTGAAAGTGCCAGATAACATAGAGCACTGGTAGGTGTTTGATAACGATTCTAAACTCGGTGATTTCTTAGGGTGTGTTAATAATTTTTCTAATGTTTACTTTGAAGGTTTTGGAAATGAGTGCAAGAAGACCTGTGAAGGTTCTACAGAAGATGACAGAATCATTTAGCTAAAGGGGAATAAAATTCCAAAGGGGATGGTTTCTTTAGACCATCTGTTTTGAAGAAGAGATGATAGTATGGTCAAAGAAAAGATATCCCATGCTCATAACTCCAAGGAGTATGATAAAATCAATATAGGTGATGAAGATGACCCAAAATAGATTCCTATAGGCAAGAAATGTTCTCAACAAGAGAAATATGACCTTAAGAAGCTACTAACAGAATATAAAGATGTTTTTTTCTTGGGGGTACGAAGACCTTAAGAACTTCAGAGGTGGTCAGTTCAGACATCATATCCCTTTGAAGCCAGACACCACACCTTTCCGTCAAAAACTGGGGAATTACAATCTGAAAGTATCTGAGGCCATATTGAAAGAGGTGGACAAGATGTTGCAAGCCAGGATTATCTACCCGATCCACCATTCCACCTGGATTTCCAATATAGTCCCTAGGAGGAAAAAGAACGGTGAAATCTGAATCTGTGTAGATTTTCAAAATCTGAATCAAGATAGTCTCAAAGACAATTACACACTTCCATTGATGGAACATGTACTCTAGGTTGTATCAAGATCAGAGGTGATGTTTATGCTGGATGGTTATTCCATATATAATCAGACCAGTGTAGAAAAGGAGGACTAGCACAAGACAACATTTATAACTCCCTAAAGTACTTTCACATACAACTAGATGCCATTTAGATTGATTAACACCGGTGCCACATTTTAGAGCGCGTTGAATTCCTCATTCAGTAATCTTCGTAATAGGATTATTGCAAATTATCTAGATGAACTGAATGTCTATTAAAAAAAAAGGAATTACCATTTGAGAGACATCAAAACATTGTTGCAAAGGTCTAGGAGTCATGGTATATCCTTAAATATGAAGAAGTTAGTTTTCTTTGTTGAGGAGGGTAAATTGTTAGGGCATATTGTTTCAAGAGAAGGTGCCAAAATTGATCTTGATAGGGTCAAGGCGATCCAAAAACTTAACTTTCCTTCTAGAAGAAGTAGTCTAAAGTCTTTCTTTGGTCAAGTGAACTTTTTAAGATCCTTTGTCCTAGAGTTTTTAGAAACTACTAGACATATGGTAGACATGTTGAGTGATGATTTCCCTTTCAAGTGGAGTGAAGAGGGGTGGAGAGATTTCAATGACATTAAGGTAGCAATATCCTAGGCTCCTATCTTAACAAGTCTAGATTTCAAAAGAGACTTCATTATTTATTGTTATGCATCAAAGCACACTTTATTTGGAATTTTGACACAAAAAGATGAAAAGGGGCAGGAGGCACCCATCGCTTCTATGAGTACACCGATGAAGAAACATGAACTTAAGTATTCTCAAATTGAGAAACATGCCTTTTCAATAGTAAAAGAAATAAATTAATTAGGGTACTATATATTGCACTCTCATGCTACGGCATATGTCCCTAAAATAATAGTTAAAAGTGTCCTAATCCAAAAGGAGATAGGGATGAATAATAGAGCAGTGTGGATAGCTAAAATCTATGAATATGATTTAACTATCAAACCAACAAATTTGGTGAGAGGACGAGTTTTGTGTAAATTGATAGCAGTAAATGATGAACCGGTGAGAGAAGAGGTAAATGAAGTCCCCATGGTGCTATTAGTAAGATTGACTGACCCTTGGTTTTTAGATGTGACATATTTCCTCACCTATGGTGAATGCCCTAGATACCTAAACCCTTGGGCCTTGAGAAAGGCGTAATCTAAAATTCAAGGCTTCCAAATATGTAATCTCTCAAGATGTGCTATATAAAAGGGGTGTTGATGGGACTTTTCTCAGGTGTGTGGATGTTGCATAGCAGAAAAAGATACTGAGGGATTTCCATGATGAAGCCTATGGAGGGAACTTTTCCTCTTTAGTCATGGCATTAAAAATTCTTGAGAACCATTTCTACTAGCCAGGAATGTTCAAAGACGCATATCACTATGTCAAGAATTGTGAAAAATGTGAGTTGTTGGTTGGACACCCACAACTTGCAGCTTTACCCCTCAAGCCAGTGGTAGTACATGAACCCTTTAGACAATGGAAGATAGATTTTGTTGGGCCTTTGAATCCTCCATCTAGTGTAGGGCACATATATATTTTAACCACCACTGATTACTTCACCAAATGGGTGGAAGCAGTTCTAACTAAGAAGGCAAATTCACAATTTGTTTGTAATTTCCTGTTGAACCATATCTTTATCAGGTTTGGGATACCAGTCAAGGTGGTAGCAGCTAATGCTACATATATTTCTTAATAAGAGATATATCAGCCTTTTTTATGAGCATGGGATATCTTTAGCCCACTCATCTTACTATTTTCTACAGGGAAACGATCAAGCAAAATCTAGCAATAAGAACCTTATAGCTATAATGAAGAAATTGTTGGATGACAATCTACACGATTGGCATAAGAAGTTGCATGAAAAATTATGGGCCGATAGGAATACTCCCAAAAGAGCCATTGACATGTCTCCTTTTGAGCTTGTGTATGGGATTGGAGCTCATGTATCCTTACCTCTATAATTATCTACAACCAAGCTACAATTGGTGATCGAAGATCAGTATTTTCAAAGTTCTTTGGAAAAGCACATCATGTACCTAAATAAGTTGGAGGAAGAAATAAATGACTTTGTAGATCACATTACAGGGCATCAGATGAAAGTCAAGCAAAGTTTTGATATGAGAGCCCGTGCAGGTAAATTTATGGAAGGAGACAAAGTTCTATTGTGGGATAAAAGAAGGGCACCTAAGGGATCTCATGGGAAGTTCAAGTCTTTATGGAAAGTCTCGTTCATCATTTCAAAGGCAATTGATTTTAATTATTTCCATCTGTCCTACCTGAATGGTATTAATCTTCCTTTCACTTATAATGGGCAGGACCTCAAATTGTTCAAGTTGTAATGTTGTTCTAAGTCCCCCTTGTACATAATAGTTAGCTTTCCCACTTTCCTGAGGTCTAGTCACGTGTGTCATTTCTTTCCCTTCTTTCTTCTCATTTTTGTGAAACCATTAATCTAGAGTTCTTTGCATATTTTTCTAACATATAGCCCCCTAGACAAATCCAGTGTTAGGGTCTATTTGAGTCACCATGTTAAAATTTTCCTTGACCCTTTGGTATATTTAATTCTTGCCCAGTTTACTCCTTTTCAAAAGTTTGTGTCAAAGAGTCTTTCAATGTCGGCTTTGCCTTTGAGTTAATCACCTCAATGTTTCAAACTTGTCTTGTTGAAGTCGTCTCCTTTCGGCCTAGTGTTGGTTGTTATTGATCCTTCATGAACCACTTTGAACCCCTTTGAATGTCGGTTCAAAGTAGTTCAAAGCAGTTCAATCACATATTTTGGTCTAATGTTAGTGATTGTAGGTGGGACCCGTGCAATGTCACTACGTGGTGGAAAACCAATTAAAACCACTTCAAACCTCAGTTTGAAGTAGTTCAAAGAATTTCAAAGGAAGATTCAACATACTCTAAGATTGATGTGACAGCTAAGGTGATAGGTGACGCGACATGTCAGAGTAGTAATCATTGAAATGATGGTACGGTCAGCCTTGAAGAGATGGTAGCCATAGGGGAATTTTGAGCTGGCAATGTGAGTTAAGCTAGATGTTATGTCAGCACGAGTGAAGTAGTGGCATTAAATGGAATGTAATGATGACTTAAGTGGTTTTACAAAGTGAAGCAATCGCTAGACATCACATCGTCAGATTCACTCTTCACTAACCTACATGCCACATTTAATATTTATCTCTTCGGTTATATATCAGCAGGGTGAGAATTATTTAAATTATGTCATTCAGCTTATTTATTTTCAGAGCTAAATTATGGAGTCTCGACTGTGAAGGATAGAGATTTTTGTTTTCCTGAGTCGACAGAGTACACGTAAATGTTGAAAAGCCTCCTTTTGCTTCCTATTTTCTATGTGATATAGCATTTTCAAGGGATTGTGGTTCTTTTATTTGTTTTTGGAGGGGAAGATGAGGTCTAGCATGCATTTCTTTAGAAATGCTGTGAATCTAGAGTGTAGAGCCCTAGTGATCACAGACACCGATTTGTTGGGAGTTTAAGTAGAGAATATGGTAGAAAATTTGACATTTTCTGTAGAGAAAACATATACTCTAGAGCTCATGTCTATTGGGTTCCTTCAAGCTGCCACTTTTCCCTCAGCTGTGATAAGTCCAGAACTAGTTGAGGAGTGCATAAACCACTATGCAGTCAAGTCTAAGAGTGTGTTAAATAATGAAGGAAGAAGTCTCTTGACTATAACTAGAGAGACAATAATGTCAATTTTCAAGCTTCATGATGAGGATTTTTCCAGCTTTAGCCCAACCCAGTCACCTGCTCAATTTTGGGAAGGAAGTGACAAGAAGTGTAGTAATATTGCTCATAAGTGGACTGAGTCAAACTACAGGGGAGGGTCTAGATTGCCCAAGATTTTGACCAAAGACCATATGAAACCCCACATTCATGATATAATGGTTTTGTTTCATAGAGTGAAAGGATCGGAGCAAGTACTCCTTTTTGAAGACTAGATGTACCATTTCATAGAGATTGTTTTGGAAGGGAAGCAAAGTCTAGACTGGGCTGAAATAATTGCAAGTTCATTAAGAGACCAACTCAAATAGGCACATAAAATACAAAGGAATTTTATATGTCCTCGTACTTGATGTATTGTCTTCCATGCACTCAAAATATTTTTAGGATTCCCCATGAACCATGGAGCGAAGACATAAGTATTTTTGAATATTTCCTCTGGTTGAGAAGAGACAAAGTCCTAGAAGACTACAAAAGAGTTCATGATTGTAAGGAAACACAGGTGCAGAAATAGCTTCCTACGCTAATCTCTATAGGAAAGTATTGTGCAAATTCTTTTAAACCCTTACAATTTCAGATTCGTTAACTACTTTAACAAAGATATTGAAACCACATACCATGCATACAGAAAATAGAGAA
>MU228144.1:2771557-2824103 GCA_018584345.1 Thuja plicata | reverse complement strand
CATCAATCTTTACATGAGTACTTTCAATTATCTTCTTTAATCTTAAATTGAAACATCTGTATGCTTTGCTTTTAGTAGAATAACCAAGGAAAATACCTTCATCACTTCTAGCATCAAACTTACCAACGTCATCATCTCTCTTAATGTAGCACTTGTTGCCAAAGATTTTGAATTATTTTACTGTAGGTACATTACCAAACCAAATTTCATAAGGTGTCTTATTTGTGCCTTGTCTTAGTTGTGTTTTGTTGATAGTATAGACTGTTGTATTGACTGCATCTCTCCAATAGGTGTGCACAACTTTTTCTTCAATCATCATAGTGCACATTGTATCAGGTATGATCTTGTTCCTTCTTTCTACAATCCCATTCTGCTGAGGATTTCTGGGTGCACTTAACTATCTTTTGATTCCATGTTCTTCATAGTAGTCATAAAACTAGTCAGAGGTGAATTCTCCTCCTCTATCTATCTTAGACATTTTAGTTTTAATCCAGATTCATTCTCAACTTTGGCTTTGAATATTTTGAATTTCTCAAAGGCTTCAGACTTCTCCTTTAAGAATGCAACCCACATCATCCTTGAAAAATCATCAACAAACAAAATGAAATACCTTTCTCCGTAGTATGATCTAGTTTGAGTAGGACCACATAAATCAATATGCACTAGGTCTAACTTGTTTTCAGCTGAGTTTTTCTTGCTTCTTAAAGAGCTCCTTACATGCTTTCCCATAACACATTCCCTGCACATTGTGTCAACTGGTTTTGCAATACTTGGAAGGTCTCTAACTGCCTTGACATTGCTTATCTTTACTATATTGTGAAAATTGATATGACATAGTCTCTTGTGCCATAACCAATTGTCATCCACTTTTGCAAAAAAACAACTTACATCTGAATTGATCTGAAAAACATTACCATTTTTCTTTGAGCCTGATGCAATCATGTCTCCTTCTTTGTTTCTAATAATGCATTTGTTGTATTTGAATTCCAAATGATAACCTTTGTCAAGTAGCTATCCAACACTTAGTAAATTGTGATGTAATCCATCAACATACAAAACATCATCTGTCTTATTCTTTCCATTTAGGGTGATAGAACCTCTGCCTAACCATATCTAACCATACCACCTTTGTACTTTTCTAGATGAACAAAACTATCTTTATCACCTTTCATGTGATGAGAGAATTCATTGTCAATGATCCAATCAGTTCTAATGTCTACTTTGGAAATTAGGGCTAACTCCTGTGCTTCCTTTTCATCTTCAATGTCCATTTCCTCAAGCAATTTTTCCATGTCTTTAAGGGAAACGAATCTAATTTCATCTTCTCCTGAATCTTCATCAGTTACACCTTCTTCAGCATGATAGCATTCCTTTCTATATTTTGGTTTATAATCAGATCTGAATTTTTTTACTCTTGTGGGACACTTGGATACAAAGTGGCCAATCTTGTTGCATGAAAAACATTTGAATGGCAACTATCCTTCGTACTTGCCTTTGCCTTTCTTTTCTCTTTTAGAAATCATGGCAATGATTTATTCTAGTTCTTCATCAAATTCTTCTTTCCCAGTATCGCTAGAGATGTGTAAAGGTTTCTTACCATGAAATGAGGCTTTGAAGATTGTTTCACTTTTGGGTTTAGTCTTCAATCTTGATATCTCAAATGCAGAGAGTTTACTGATCAAAGTCTCTCTCTTGAATTCTTGTGAAAATTGCATGGTTTCATCTAGAATATTGATCTTGTTCTCATAGTCTGAAGTTAAAGTAGTCATCAACTTGTCCATTATGTCTTCTTCTAATATTTCTCCACCATTGTTTTTGATTCCAAAAACTGCTTCATTAATCCTCTGATTGTAGGCTCTGATGTTCTCTTCAGGTAACATCTCAAGATTGTTGTATTTCTTTTTCCATGTCTTCCTGCGTGCATTCTTTGTTAGAAACACTAAGAGGGGGGGTGGGGGGTGAATCAGTGTTTGTGTATTTATTATATTTTAGCAACTTAGACATAAATCAAACATACATCCAATGAAGCTCAATACAAGAACACATAACACACGATATGTTTACGGGGAAACCTTGATCAGAGGAAAACCCCAGTGGGAATTAGTACCCACAAATATTGTACTAGTATAATGAACCTGTTAAAGTTCCTTTGCCATGTTAGAAGTAGTCTTTACAATGCAAATACAATGACCCTATTAGGATTCTTTACAAAACCCTGTTAAAGGTATATGGCCCACTGCCAAAGTTCACTGCTCAATAGGATGAAGGCTACAACCTTCTGATAGTTGATATACACTATATCAAAAGTGAACTACTATGATGACATTGTTGTCTGATCAGTTTGATGTATGTGCTGATGCTCTTACTCTCTTAAAGAGATTTATCTCATACTGACTTCATTATACTTCTCTTCTATATCTTACTCACGCATATTATTCGACACTTGTAACATAAATTTACATTACATACTTATATGTTCATACCCGAATAGACGCGACCCAAGACAAGACTTATGGTTAGCCATAAAACATAATACACAATGCTTCCAATCTAATTGGCTTAAGCGTGTTTACAACATTAATAATTACATTATTACAAACATACTATCATAGGCACTTGGCCTTTATATAACAAAATAATATACGCTGATCAAAACACTTAGTCGGCTTTCATGCTTTGTCTTCTAGACTGTTGGTCACTAATCTATCTGTAACTTCTCTATACTATCATGTCATACCATGCATGTCTGGAATTAGTATGTAGACATCACATAGAACATATATCTAAATGCACATACTTTGATTCAATCTCTCACACATGCGCTGATGTGCTAATCGTTGTATAACTCTGTCTGTCCTATTTTCCATACTTAGTCATTTTATCTTCTAAGTTATCTTTGACAGAAACTTAATATGACTTTTTTTCCATGATGACAACACAAAATAAGTCATGCATCCTCAGGAAGTCAACTTTCCAACAATCTCCCCCTTTGTCATTTATGGCAACAAAGGAATGTGGCCAAGTATCTCAAAATGACTTAATCACAAAAAACTGTCTATCATAGCATCTTTTAATATATACATATATTTCTCCCCATATATACACATTTTCTATTACTCCCCCTTTGAAATTAATGACAAAGGTATACAAAAATTGTAAGTCTTATAGATACTTACTCCATGTAAACATCTGGGTACACAATCTAAAGAGATTGGATCTCTTTCTGCCAGAATACCTTCATTGCATCAACTATTTGAAGATGCACGCATAAGGCATATGTCATCTTCTCCATCTTCATCAAATCCATGTAGGTACCTTGATCACATGTCACAATGGTGGCATCAATCTATTTGATGTTTTCATTCAGAACTGCTAGAGAGGGCGCAAGTGCATTTCTTAATTGAGTTTGTTTGACTCTTATCTTACTGATCTCCAACTTAGCCTTTTCAATTTTTTCCAACTGACCTTGATAGACATTGTTACATATGTTCATTTCTTGTGTGGATGTCTCAGCTGATTTTCTAATACTATCCACCATGATCTCTGCCTCTTCTATCTTTTTGATATGTTCAGAGGTGAACTTTACTCTGTCCATGCAATTTTCTATTACATTTCTGCCTTTGGCTACCAATTATTTCAATATAGATTGCCCAATCTTTAAAGATTTTAAGTCTAAGGTAAAATTATTTACCAATTCATTCAATATCTCCTTTTTATACTCATCTTCTGCAATTCTAGTAGAAGAGTCTACTAGATTTGTAAAGTGTGCTTTGAAGCTTGTTAGAATATTGTCAACATCTTCAACTGATTGAATCTTGGCTACTTTCTTGTATGTAGGTGCTAAATCATTCAGAATGTTAACTGATTCCAAGAAAAGAGGGTTCCTCATAACCTATTTTTCTTTGGCCTTTTCCATAGCTAGTACGCTGATCTTCATTAATTCCTCTTCTCCCCACGCATCTAAACTTGTTGAATCAGGAGTTAGCCTTGACAACAATAAAGTAGATGGTAAAGTGGATGGAGTGAATATAGTATTTTGACTGGTATCCATGCATTCACTCTTTAGTGGTATCTCCTTGACTAGTGTCTCATTATCTTGAGTATCTTTCTCTTTATTCAAGTCTATTGGATCATTGGAGGGAACTTCATCCTGCTGTACAAATGTATCATCAGTGCACATCTCTTCAGTGCTTACAAATGCTTTATCAACTTTGTCCATGTCATTGTCAGATGTTGTCATGGATATCTTTATATTATCAACCACTATAGTATCTTATGAGTCTTTTGTTGTATCAGAAGTTATTGACACTGAGGGCACTGAAACTGATGGACTTGTCATAGGTGTATTTTGAATCACTGGTTCTGTAACCTGTTTGGGAGGAGCTAGAGTTACCTTAGTTGTAGGCATCGTTGATTGATACATGTGTCTATCCATAAACACTTGTGCAAATTCCTTTTTAGTTTCTTTTCCTATCTACTCATACTCTTTGTTCATAATGTGAAGAGTCCTTGTCTTAGTTCTGAGATGAGGTTTCACCAGATCTAATAGAATTGTTTTCTCATCATGTGAGCATATAGGGAGAAGATTATCCAATTTTTCTTCTCTTATCCTTGTGTCTTCCTCAATTTCATGTATCTTCATTATTTCCAGTATGTTACATAACTTATCAGGTATCACTATCTTAAGTTCAAGAACTGACTTCTTAAAATTAATCATGTGAGGGATGATCATAGAATGTATCTCAGTTTTATCAATCTCTTGATACTTTTCATAGACCTTAGCAATTGTGTTTAGTCTACCTTCATTAAAAATCTTGTTCTTTAAGACATTTAGACTAGGTATGAATCCTACCTCAGGAGGAGCTTGAGTGTTCCTTGCTGTGCTTCATGTGTTCCTTGAGGATGGGTGATTTGTGGGCACTTGCTTCCTTCCTCTAGACTTCTTTCTTGGTATAGAAGGTGGAGATGAGTCTAGGTCAATGGTGGTAGAGGGTGCAGAGGTTCTCTCTACTTTCTTCTTTTTCTGGATGTCATCAGTCTTCTCAATTTTTTTTTCAATCTTAGCTTCTCTAGCTTTGTCAAGATCCTCTTGAGTGACATCATGAGATTTTAGAATGCTAGATGTGATCTTAGATGCCTTTCTTTTGTTATCAGCACTATATAATACAGAATCAATTGCATTAGTCTTCTCTCTATAAGTTCCCCATCTGGGCTTATTGGGATCTTTGCGTGCAGACAAAAGGACCTGTGCATATACTTCCAATACATGTTCCTATACTTCATACCCAAGTGGATGAATCCATTTAGTTCTAGGCTCAACTACCTCCATGCAAGTGCAGTAAGTCTCTACCATGAAGCATATGGTTTCCTTATACTTTTCAACAATCTTCTCAGGTATCCTAAACCTCTTCTGCATCTTGATCCTAAAAGTTTTGATATCCATGTCCATGGCATCTATTGCACTGCTCTCTGATGTGGTTTTAAGTGAAATCTGAGACATTGTAGGTTTGCTTCTATCTAGGTAAAGATTTGCAACCTTACCAAAAATTTGGAAGTATAGATAGATGATCAAAGACCCAAACTTGAATGTCTTGCTCTTGTCATGCTTGATAACTTGAATGTTGTCAATCAATTGAGTGCGCAATATCTCACATAGATTGTACTGAGTGTTATCCTTCACCATTCTAATAGCTACTAGAACAGCTGCTACAGAGACACTATTTCAATCTACTTGCTTGCGGGAACTTGTAACAAAGGATCATAGTTAGAAGCTCTATGTCTTCCTCCTTGATAGGATCAACTATCATACCGCGCCTGTCACTTCTAGATAGGCATGCTTGCTCAACCTATTTCTTGACATCTTTGCCAATAGGAAGAACTGGTCCAGTATTAGGAAGTCCAGTCATGTTATGGATTAGGTCTGCAGTAATACAGATAGGAACTTCACCAATTCAGTAGAGGTCATCATGAATCCTGCTCAACAAGATTTTAACCCATTCTAGTTCATAGAATTTGTGCGCATTCTAATAATCAAAGATTAGGGTTTTTTTGTGAGGTGTGTGTATTCATCCTTGAATGAATAGTCTAGTTTCATCATCAAAGCCATGAGAGTGGCTATACTATTATCTCCAACTGTTTCCTTTTTACAATAAATGTATGTGCGGATGTCTTCTACGTGAATAACTCCTAATGGAGTTTTGGAGAAAGCTCCTTCCACATCATCCAGTATGGATTTAAATGGATGCCTCTTAAATACAAATCTCTTCCACTTAGCAATGTCAAATACAACTAGAGTCACCATAATTAATTGATGGTTGATTAAATAGGGTTTCACAAAAATTCAAAACGACGCGACTGTTAGGGTTCCGTTCTAACTTCTTAACCGTTCTTCTTAACCACCAAATCTATTATGCTTCTGTGATTTGATGCTTAGTGCTTCTGTACTCTCTAAATTCTATGATCTCAAATGCAAATGTGAAGAAGATTGAACATTTACATCTCTTTATAAAATTTACTGCATTTAATGTTTGCAACCGTATGCAGTTTTCACAGAGAATCTCAAACTGTATTCTGAATGCATTATAGATAATGTGTGTATGCATACTACTATTGTTGGAGATTTGATTCTAACAGTTGATTGATTGTATGTTTGTCATTGATGACAACATATAATACACAGCAGCACTTCTGTATGTACTTATCCATATGATGACATGAAGACTTGCGTGGGTAGATACATGTTGTTGACATGTTTATTATGCTATGTTCATACACGTAGACTCAAATATGAAGTTTCAGTAAAGATATGTAATTCTGTTAGTGACGGTTACAGTTCTAGAGGAATAACGGTTTAAGGCCGATGTATGTAACATGTTGATCGAGTTGTGCCTATCTTCAGGATATGCATGTGTATATTCATGATGAGTTATGAGTTGTTGATATTAATCTAAATGTGCCAAACATATTTCAAGAATATTACAAAGTTATGATTAAATTGGTGAAGCCGACTTAGTGAAGCGACGCGTCTGTTTAACATTAACTTGCGCGGTTGTAATTATGCTTGCGCACTTAGTAGAGTTGACAAGAATGTTAAGAAGAGTTGTCTAATAGGTCCCATGATCTCATAATTGGAGTATGTATTTATACAAGATAATTTGTGATAAGAAGAGTTGCGAAAGCCAGAGATTGACAAGCAGAGCAGAGTGTTGATGCAGCAGAGCTATATTTATCATATGTTGATAATATAGATGTTTATGTTGAAGCATTCAGAATACAGAGTAGATTTCTATATTGCTTTACAAGAGGTTAAAGTATCGACGCATAAAAGGAACTGATCAGACAAGAAGTGTCACAAACAAAAGTTCATCTTGTTGATACAGTGTGTATCAAATAACCAAAAGGTTGTAGCCTTCACCACTTGGACAGTGAGTCCATCACCCCTAACAGGGTTATTGTAAAAGACTCCTAACAAGGCCTGACCCTTAACCAGGTCAACTATACTACTACATTGTATTGAACAACTCCTAACAGGGTTGAATAATCTTTTAACAAGGATTACTATAAATAGTATAGTTCTTTGTGGGTACTAATTCCCACCGAGGTTTTTACCATTTGGTTTCCCCGTAACCAAATTGATGTGTTGTGTAATGTGTTATCTGAAGGTGCATTTAATTTATATCAGTTTGGATTAATAAGTACAAAATTTATAAAGTTGTTGATAACTGATTCACCACCCCCCCTCTTAGTTACCCCTGAAGTATTCTAACAACTATATCATGTGATCATAAGCATGAATCCATAGGCGCATACTCAGAGGTGAGTATACTAGCCGCACAGGGGTTTTGAGCTAGAATAGCTCCCCCTAAGACCAAGAAGGTCTATTCAACTAGAAATAGAGGATGCGTCCAATGTGGATGCATCAACTACTTTGTTCTCTACATTGTCCTTTACTTTAACCCAAATTTTTCTTGAATCTTCTTTTGCTTTAACAAATTTGACTTCTCCTTCTTCAAATAGTGATTTCTTAGGATCCTCTTGTTTTTGGGTTCTGGATCTACAAAACCTTGAGATGTGTCCGGCCTTTTCACATGTGTGACAAATGATAGTAGGTCTAATGTTATTTTTCATCATGTTGCACTACTTTTCTGTGTGTCCATTGTAGTTACATATCTGACATGTAACGTTTTGCTAATTTCTCTGATTGTTTTGATTCATTTTTCTCTGATTCTGCTGTGACTGATTTATTCTGCAATGTATAGCCTTGTGACCAAATTTATTACAGGAGTAAAAATAACAATTGAAAGGTCTTACCTCTTTGCAATCTCTTGTCAAATGACCATGTTTATTACATGCATAACAAGTTTTGTTAACTTGCTTGATTTCTCCTTTAGGTGGATCTGCTTTAATCTCTGCAACATTTTCAACTTTCTTTGCTTCTGAAGATGCTTCATGTGCTTTCTTTATTTCTTCTAATGAATTGATTTCAACTTGTGCTATACTGTATCCAAGACCAGTAGTGTCACCTCTTAGCTTTTGTGCATTGAGTTGGGATTGAAGTGAATCAAAAATTGTGTGGAGTTTATCAATCTTATCCTTTGCTTTTGTTAATTTAGATTCCATCTTTTTCTTTATGTTCTCCAATTCCAAGACTTTCATATTTGCTTGCAAAAGTTCATTTTCTAATTGTTTACTTTCTTTGATCTTTTCTTCAATAGCAATTTGACTGTCTGTTAGCTATTCATCCAAATTTTCAATTTTATCTTTCAGAGACATGTTCTCTTCATTCATGTTTTTGACCATTTTTCCCAAATCACTTGTAGAACAATCTTTCAAATCTTTTCTCAATTTCTTGATAAGCATTTGTGAGCCATCAACTTTTAGTCTAAGTTCTTCATTTTCTTTTTCAGATCTATCAAGATCTTCAAGAGCTGCTTCAAGATTCTTTTTCAAATGTTTTTCTTATGCTGAGTCCATGATCTCCTCAAGTGGTTAAACTTTCTTTTAGAGGACCAGAGCTCTAATACCAATTGTTAGAAATACTGAGAGGGGGGGTGAATCAGTGTTTGTCTATTTATTATGTTTCAGAAACTTAAACATAAATCAAACATACATCCAATGAAGCTCAATACAAGAACACATAACACATGATATGTTTACGGGGAAACCTTGATCAGAGGAAAACCCCAGTGGGAATTAGTACCCACAAATATTGTACTAGTATAATGAACCTATTAAAGTTCCTTTGCCCTGTTAGAAGCAGTCTTTACAATGCAAGTACAATGACCCTGTTAGGAGTCTTTACAAAACCCTGTTAAAGGTATATGGATCACTACCAGAGCTCACTTCTCAATAGGATGAAGGCTACAACCTTCTGATAGTTGATATACACTATATCAAAAGTGAACTGTTGTGATGACACTATTGTCTGATCAGTTATGTGTATGTGCTAATGCTCTTACTCTCTTAAAGATATTTATCTCATACTGACTTCATTATATTGCTCTTCTATATCTTACTCATGCATATTATTTGACACTTATAACATAACTTTACATTACATACTTATATGTTCATACTCGAATAGATGCGACCCAAAACAAGACTTATGGTCGGCCCTAAAACCTAATACACAACACTTCCAAACTAATTGGCTTAAGCATGTTTAAAACATTACTAATTATATTATTACAAAAATACTATCATAGGCGCTTGGCCTTTACATAACAAAATAATATACGCTACTCAAAACACTTAGTCGGCTTTCATGCTTTGTCTTCTAGACTGCTAGTGTACTGATCTATCTGTAACTTCTATGTACTATCATTTCATACCATACATGTCTGGACTTAGTATGTAGACATTACATAAAACATATATATGAACGCGCATACTCTGATTCAGTCTCTCACACGTGCGCTGATGTGCTGATCGTTATATAACTCTATCTATCCTGTTTTCCATACTTAGTCATTTTATCTTCTAAGTTATCTTTGACAGAAACTTAATATGAATTTGTTGCCATGATGACAACACAAAATAATTCATGCATCCTCATTGAATTCAACTTTCCAACATTATTTGCTTGGATATCTCCTTCAAACATGTCTTCTAAACACTTCCATATTGTGTATGCCTTGTCTACTTTCTTGATCTCATAGAATTCACTATCAGATAGTGCACTTATAAGGGCTTCTTTGGCAACTGCATTAGCTATGAATGTATCCTTTTGTTTACTAGTAGCATCATCTCTTGAGATGTCTTTTAGAGAGGGAATAACAACTTCTTGTGTGCTATCTCAAAGATGTCAAAACCAACACACTGCAGATGTGTTATCATTTTGTTCTTCCAATCCAAATAATTCTCTTCATCAAACTTAGGACTCTCATTTTTTAAGTATGCCATCTTATCTACCTTAAGCTGTTAGGCTTTCTCTTCAAGGCACTTGGCTCTGATACCAATTTTTAGAATAGTCCCAAAGGATAACTGAGAGGGGGGGTGAATCAATTATTAGCTAATTTAATTCTTTTCTTTTATTAACTCCAGAATACAATAAAGTAAATGCACATTTAGATAACACAATAGACAACACCACAATTTGGTTACGGGGAAACCAAATGGTAAAAACCCTGGTGGGAATTAACACCCACAATGAACTATACTTTTTTATAATAATCCTTGTTAGAAGATCTTGCAACCCTGTTAGGAGTTGTTCTTTACAATGCAATAAGTATAGTGACCTGGATAAGGGTTTGACCCTGTTAGGAGTCTTTTACAAATAACCCTATTAAGGTGAGGACTCACTATCCAAAATCTCACTGCTTCAATGGTGAAGGCTACAACCTTCTATAGAATAGATATGCACTACATCTGATGATAAACTGTAGAGTAGACCTATTTTCTTGTTCAGTTCCAATGTATTGTAATCTTTCACTTCTTCTTCACATAGATCCTTGATGAGTGAAACACAACTGATATTCTACTCTGTACTTTTTTTGTCTCTTATCTTATCATTCACACTTACCGTTCCACTAATGAACTACTATAAGTATCTTTCTCAAAGTATGAGATCATGGGACCAGTTAGGAAACTCTTCATAACATCCTTATCAGCTTAACTAATCATGCAAGCATAATTACAACCACACAATATAAACTGAATAGATGTGACGCTTCACAAAGTCGGCCTCACCAAATTAACTCTAACATTGCAATCTTGTTGAAACATGTTTCGCGCCTTTAGATAACTATCTTCAACTCGTAACTAAACTTGAATATACACACGCATATCCCGAAGATAGGTGCAACTCAAGAACCAATGCAATGCGTCGGCTTTGTACAGACAAACTCCAAAAACTGTAACTATCATTAATAGAATTACACAACACAACTGAAAATTCATATCTGAGTCTGCGTGTATGAACAAAACATAAACAACATGTCTACAACATGAATATAACCACGCAACACTTGATAAAATCATTCTGATAAGTACATACAGAACACTACTGTGTATTATATGTTGTCATCAATGACAAACATACAATCAACTACCTGCCAGAAGTAAATCTCCAACACGCTAAACTATATATGTTGGAGCTTAGAACTTTTGAAGGGTGAGAATTTTTAGAACTAGACTTAGTTTAGCATCTTTTTCAGTACTATTTTAGCTTTTCTTTTTATGAAAGAATTTAATGGGAAGATACAGTAATCTGCATTTGTCTTAGACTTTGTTCTGTACAAGCATAATACTTTAATACAAGGCCCGGTTTGAATCTTTGTATTTGAACTCATGGCATATTGATTACTTTGTGAATTAGTATATTTCTTGCTCTATTTTATTTGTAAATGCATGGTGATCATCAATCTTTCCAAAAAATTCATGTTTTTAGTTTTGTAGGAAGTTAATTTTAAGATAGTTGAAGGAACCATGCTTTTCTTTGATTTTATATTCTATGTTTGAAATTCTTGAGAAATACCTCGATACCTAAGAGTATTTGAGAGATCCTTATGTGCTTTCAGGTCAAAATTACATGCGTTAGTGTTTAGTTTGGAAATTCATTGGATATTTTTTTAGGGGGAGTTGTACATTACCTAATTTAGAGGGAAGCAATTATGTTATGCTTGCCCAACTTTTGTAGGATTATTTGTCTTCAAAGAGGCATAGGGTCAATATGGATTTTGATTGAAGTGGAGACAAATTTTTTCGCCAACAGACCATTACATAATGGTTTTCAAAATAGAGGCATAGCACCAATATGCAGGTCATTGAACATCTGTTCTATTTCATCTTCAAACTATGAAGGTTCAAACCCCCACTCTTCCAGTATGGCTTGTAATTATACCTTCATGTCCTATTTATAGTCCAATTCAAATATATCGCTATGATAATTGGGGTAGCTGGTTGAAAGATCCCAAGCACCAGACATAAGACTGTTCAAAATATCTTGCTGGTCTTTCTCATCAAAGTCTAGGATAGGCTGAAGGATTGGACATGGATTTTCATTTGAAGATCCCTCGATCATAGGAAGGTCCATTATGCTACTAAAATTTAGAGCAAAAAATTTTTCTCTCTGAATGTGCTATTACTGTTGAGATCACTTTATAGAGAGATGAAGCTACCAACTTGAACTTGTCATTTAATTCTGAAAGGATGTTTTGCATGAGGAAACCACTTCTTGGAAAAGAAAACTGTAATTATAGTTCAAGTTATGTAATTTTCAATTCCTCTAGCATCTTGCGCCAAATATTCTATCAAAATTTCACACAGATTCATTAATATTGTTTAAAAGCAAAAGAATACCCCATAGGGTCCGGGTGGCAGTATTATTGTCAGATTACATTAATGAAAAAGATAAAGAAAATCACTATTTTGTACTACCTTATCATCCATTAGGATACTCAAAGATTATCATGCAAGAGATGATCTGTTGTAATGTTGCATCCACCAAAAAGAACCCTCCATGAAACGACGTCATAATATCAATGTTGTCACTATTTCTCAAGACGTGATTTATATGTTATGCGGAATAGCGCCCGACGGTACCCACTTTCTATTATGATCGCTGATTCTTAAAATAAATTTAGTTGTCTCAAAAAATAGCCACAATAGGAACCACTTGCATAAAGTAGTTTTTGTAAACATATACATTTAAAAATAATAATAAAGTGACTTTATTTGTGCAAATTTGGATGTATGTTAATCAAATGAGGAACAATTGTTCAAATTTTGAAATTTTTTTTATCAACTATTTATGCATGATTCAACATGTATTAGGGGTCAAATTATTATTTTTTGGATTAATTATTTTATGTTTTTCTATTCAGGGTTAGTTATTTTTGGGGGGGTCGATATAGCGAAAAATGAATGGTTATTGGACCCTGATTCACTACTGGTTCCTTTCCCCTATTGCTATCAGGATTCAACCACGTAGTTTTTGAGTCAAACCCATTGCTCATGTTTCATGAGTAGTGATTCACAAGAACCCATCTCTCATGAGAATGAATAGAATACTTCACACTCATTGCATCTAGGTGATGCTTATAGGGGTGAACCATTGGGCCTTCTTGGGAGGTCACCCATTCCAGTATTGCTCCAACTCAAGTGTGCTTAACCATGGATTTTCCTCCAAGGTTAAGCCCACTTGGCTTGCTACATCATTTGAAAAACCTTTAGCAAGTGTTGTACCTTAAGGCCCATTCATTATAGAAACCTTTTAACTCATCAATTGATAAGTAGGAGGTATTTTCTATAGCAATTTAAATTATGATATTTCTATTAAGATTCACCTCTGTAGTTTTTGAGTCAAACTCATTGACCCATGTTTCATGAGTAGTGGTTCACAAGAACCCATTTCATGAGAATGAATGGAACACTCCACACTAATTGCATCTAGGTGATTCTCATAGGGGTGAAGCATCGTGTCTTACAAGGAGGTCACCCATCTCAATATTTTTCCAACTCAAGCACGCTTAACCATGGATTTTCCTCCAAGGTTAAGCCACTTACCTTGCTACCCCACTTGGAAAATCTTCAACAGGTGTTGTACCTTATGAACCATTCATTATAGAACCCCTTTAGCTCATTAATTGATAAGAAGGGTCTCCAACAAGTAGCTCCAAGAATATTTTTTTGAATTTCAACAAAATAATGTGACAATTTTCTTCTCTTTGTTAGTATTTATCCTTTTTATTTTTCATTTATTTTAATGTATGTGCTAGATTAGAGGCCTTGGGAGTTCGGTACATATGATTCAGTAGTATCCATTTTAGTGAATCCAAATTGATCCCTCCTCTAGGATTCTTATAATTTCTAATTTCCCTCTCTTTCTATTTTTGTTAATAAGTCTTCACTTTTAATTGTATTTGTTGTGTTAGATTTCTTGGTTTGGCTATGGTTAATTTTGTTCATTCCTTAGTAAATTCCCTTTTCATCATCCCATAATATTCACCAAGGTTGTTGGTCCTAGTTAAATTTGTTAATACTATAAGGTCCAAGTTTGTTAAGAGGGGGGGTGAATCTATAATCTATTAGATTAGAATTTTTTTCAATTCAATCAACACATTAACATCATTCATCAACTTTAAACCTTATGCAACACTAAATAAAGAGACCAAAAAAACATCCAAACCATGAAAAAAAGTGACACCAATAATTGTATTACAAAAACCCTTGGTTAGAGGGAAAAACCACAATGGGAATTAGTACCCACAAATAATTGCACTCTTTTGAAATGCACCTTGTTAAAGGCCTAGACCAGTTAGGATCTTACAATGATGCCCTGTTAGGAGAAGACTCTCTTAGGAGTCACCCGGTCAAGGGATTTTCCTCTATCCCTATTAGGAGATTTACCTCGTTAAAAGGATTTAAACCCTAATTAAAGAGTCACCTAGTTAAAGGATTTACTGATCAAGACCAGTTAGGATTTACCCAATTAAGGGATTTTCTTGCAGAACTTATTAGAATTCAACAAGTACATTGATCTGGGTGTAACACTCCTCTTCTTGTTTAGATCAAATTACACACAACACTTCTGCTTCTCGTAGAAAATATTTGTTTGTCACTCAAACACACCTTTGTATCCATGATCTACACTTTCATAATGCATTGATTTACATATAAATATATTACATTTTCGTTGGGTGGCCACCGCCTTAGACATGACCTAATACATTTTAATTTTATCATTACAATTCATTCTCGCTCAATCCTTGAACCCTAAAATGTGTTATAATTATTAATTTCAATTTCAATTCTATGTCAGCCTTCAGATTCATCGCACATTTGATTTATGAAGAACAATCAAACATTTTTGACTTCTTCAACACACTTCCAAAAATTGATTAAATCTGATAACCTCGAGCATTGAAATTGAAAATTAGCATCACAAATCTATTATGGAATGTCACCTTGACACCTAGATCATTAAAACATCCACTATAATCACTTTCATCACCATTTCTCACCGATCTAACACGAACTACTCAAACTTGTACAAACTTTTTTCTCTTATGCACAGTATGATCTTCTATCAACTGAAAAAATAGCTTGTAGTACTCTAATCCTATTACAACCATAGTATTAATAACATATCCTAGTCAAGATAATCATATCATGACTTCAACACTTAAATCCATATGGATTTGATAGAACAATCAAATCATTCACTATCTATCATTGTCTATTCTTTTGTCTATCTTGTTTCTCTTCAATTGATCATAAATTTCTCCATTTTTATTGCTATAATACACACCATAAAAATGCATCTAGAGACATCCATGAGTCTCCAACAATGATCAAACACTCCAATTCCTAATAAAAAACAAAATTCATCTTCACAAATACTTAGTAGCTCATCAAGATCATTGTCAACAAATACAACACCAAGTTGACATCAATTACAAGACTATAATTGATCTTCATGTTGTCAAACTTGTACCAATCAAAACTCTTAGGCTCTACATTAGTTATGCCAATAATCTCCCTCTTTGGCATTGATGAAAACACCACATTGACCTGATTTGATGACAACACCACATTGATCTGATTTGATGAAAACACCACATTGATCTAATAAAAATTTCTCCCCCTTAGTTGATGCACCAAACTTCTCGTCTTGAGTCTTCATCTTCTTGGTCTTCATCTGGTTCTTCTCCTTAAAATTATTCTATAATTTATCTTCTCCCCAATACATGTATCTAGTTTTTCTCACCCTTTGACAACAATGCCAAAGGTGCCACATAGGTCACCTATTTTTTCAATATCTTCCTTTGCCTTGACTACTCCCCCTAAGGAGTAGTCCCCTTTGAAATCATTCCAATAGTAAAATATATTCAATAAGTCCATTGGATTGATGCTTACAACATCTTAGTGTCATTCAGGTAGGGGAATAACCCCTAACTGACCTCTCATATACTTGAAAGTATCTTTAGGTAATGGTTTAGTGAATATATCTTCTAGTTGGTCCTTGGTTGGCGCATCTTCCAATTTGACTATCTTTTCTTGCACTTGTTCTCTTTAGAAATGATAATTGATTGCAATATTTTTAGTCTTGGAATGTATTACTAGATTCTTTAAAATATTGATTGCACTTGTATTATCACAGTAGATAGTCACAGGTTCAGTCACCTTTTCTTTAATACCTTCTATGCTCTACTTCATCCATGAAATTCATGTACAATTGATAGCTACTTCTACATACTCAGCTTCTATAGTGGATTGTGAGATGCAATTTTTCTTCTTACTTGTCTATGACACAAGTCTTAAGAAGAATTCTCCTCCACTTGTACTCTTTTTTTCATAAATTTTTGTTTCCCAATCTACATCAGTAAAAACACTCAAAGAGAAATCACCTTTATGAGAATACCAAAGACCATAGTCTTATGTCCCTTTCAAGTACCTGACTATCCTTTTTACTGCTACCATGTGAGATTCCTTAGAATTAGATTGAAATCTGGCCACTGTTCCAAATGCTTGTGCAATGTCTGGTCTACTATGAATAACATAATGTAACTTACCAATCATGGATCTATATAGAGTTCCATCCACTACACTTGACTCATCATCCTTATATAGATTGCATCCTATCACCATGAGAGTTCCAACTAGATTGGAATATTCCATTCCAAAATTCTTTATTACATCCTTTTATGTACTAGGACTAACTGATATAGATATCGCCCTTTAGTTGTGAGATCTGCAATCTAATAAAGAACTTAATTTCTCCTATCATTAACATCTTAAACTCTTTCTTCATCTCTTATGCAAATGCTAAGATAATCTCATCATTTCCTCCAAAGTTTATGTAATCCACAAACACTTTAGCTAATAGTATCTTATCACCTTCAACCTTCAAGTACACATTACTATCTTTACTTGTTCTTATGAAATCAATCTTGATGAGATAAGAATGTAATCTTTCATACCATGCTCTAGGTTCTTGTTTCAGTCCATACAGTTCCTTGTTTAGCTTACACACCATGTCCTTGTTCTTAGTGAAACAAATCCATCTAGTTTCTCTATGTAAACCTCTTCTTCAAGAATCCCATTTAGAAAAGAAGATTTGAAATCCATTTGAAAAACTTTAAACTTCTTATAGGAAAGATAAGAAAGTAAAATTATTAGCACTTCAAGTCTTTCCAC
The DNA here is from genome assembly GCA_018584345.1 of Thuja plicata. Taxonomy (NCBI): domain Eukaryota; kingdom Viridiplantae; phylum Streptophyta; class Pinopsida; order Cupressales; family Cupressaceae; genus Thuja; species Thuja plicata. The sequence continues at coordinate 2,806,466 of MU228144.1, read as the reverse complement.
TGGAGAAAATGTCTCTCCATATTTCAATCCTTCCTCTTGTGAATATCCCTTACACACAAGTCTTTCCTTATTACAAACTACTTCTCCATCTTCATTCAATTTGTTCCTAAAAACCCACTTTGTACCAATCACATTTTTGTCTGATGGTCTAGGAACAAGTGACCATGTATCATTCTTTTTAATCTGATCAATTTCCTCTTGCATGAATTTTACCCAATCATCATTCTTCAAATCTTCATTCACGGTCTTATGCTCAAACTTTGAAATTAGACATGTAGTTTCCTTGATTTTCCTTCTTGTTTTCACACCTGCATCTTTATCACCTATAATTTTATCAGTAGAATGATTCAAATTTACATATCTTGGAATAACCGGTTCAGGTCCAGGAGCTTCTTCTTCCAGTTGAACCACTTCTTCCTCATTTTTTTTTCATTTGTATCTCACACTTTAGGTTATTCCAAGATATACACAATCTCCTCAACATTCTCTGATTCTTTCTTGCTTGTTTTATCATATTTATTTGGATATTGATCTACCTTCACATGTGTACTTTCAATCATCTTGTTAGTCCTTTTATTGAAACACTTATAGGCCTTTCTTTTAGTAGGATATCCCAAGAAATATTGTAGACACCTAAAATTGGGAAGGTGTTCTCTAATCAAGCAAATCTGCATTTTTCATCAAATTGCTCCAAATCTCATCAAAATTGACTTAATCAATTCCAATGGACATTTAGCAAATAAAATTGGGATAAAATCAATCAAATCAAAGGATTAATTAACAAATGACATCAAATAATTAAATATAAGCCTAAAGGGATTAATCAAACTATATAATTGATTTTAATCAATTATTTATATAGTTTAAATCAAAAATCAAATCCAGCCTATTCCCTTACATGGCTAAATTAATTAATTGATTCAATTAATAAATCCTAATATATTTCAACATCAATTTGAGGAACCAATGAGAATTGAGAAATCAAATCACGTGGATCACTCTAAATTTTCAATCTCAATCACTCATTTTGAACTTTCAATCCTAATCACTCAAATTTGTCTCTTTGTCCCAACCTTTGAGACAAGAATTTAAATTGTCCCCCCATTTGAAACCCTTTGAAATCATTTCACTCAACCAAGGCTTAATCATGATCAATTGAATCTACCCCTACACTTGGTAAAAACCTATAAATAGAAGCCATTTTGCAAGCATAATCAATCCTAGACATTCATGAGCAATTGCATCCTTATTATAGAGAAATTTAGAAAGATCATAAGCATTTGAGAGCATATTTGAGCATATTTTGAGCAATTGAGATCATAATAGAACGAATTGCATTGGAAATTTGAGAGTTGTGAGCTAGAATAGGCATAATCAAACAAAAATTCTCATTCTAAGACTGTCGCTAGTAGAGATTAAGGCTCAGAGCTCTATTACCATGCTTAGATAGAGATCCATGAAATGTTAAATGCTTTTATTTGTCAATTCTTAGATTAAATTATATTATTGTTTCCATAGAATTGATAGATTGCACCTTTATTTCATGAAGGTATGATTTATACATACACAAATGGCACCCAACGTGGCGCTTTGAGCCTCTAATCCTCATTTTATTTCATTTTTTGTGTGTTTTATTGCATTTTTGTGCTTATTTTGCAGATTGCAGGTCAAATGTCACATACAAGCCAAAGGATGACACCTGCTAGCAATCAAATGACACATGCAAATTCCTTCTATCTTCTATCTTAAATATGTCATGTCTGTCAACTGAATAATAACGCATGTGATCATAAAGTGACACCTGATAGTTGGAAAATACCACCTGCAACCTTGATCCTTCCGCCTGTGACCTTTTATTTACCGCATTTAACCTACTTTGTAATGCTTAGTAACTTTTACACCTGCAATTTGTTAAGTCACGCTTAATAGACTGCAAAGTAACACCTAAGATACTACAAAGTCATGCGTACTCTACTGCAAAGCAATGCCTATAAGCTACAAAATGAGTTTGATAAAAGCAGATTACTAATTCTCTATTTTTTTGTTTTCTATAGATGAACAAATACTTGAAGGTGCAGAAACTAGAGGTGCAGGTCAAAAGGGAGAGCGAGGAGTTAAGAATCCAAAAAAAACACTCTATGCAAGTTTATAACGCTAAAATCTTGGAAATTTTAGAGGAAGGGTAAGTTTTATATGATCACTTTATCAAAATTGTGAATACATATAAAAGGAAATTTCCTTCCCTTAATCGATTTCACATTTTGAGTTTCTTAGGAGCATTTTGGAAAATTGGAAAAGAAACTTTGTTTGGTTATCAATTATTTTTGGTTTTATTCACTTTGTTTGTTTGTGTTGGACTAAATTTGTTGGAGGAGACAGAGAGGGAACAATCGCCACTAGGTGAGTAGCAAAAAAAAAAGGCAAAATCTATCAACAATGTGCCTAGCCTTGCTAGCTTCAAAAAAAAGGTACTCTACTTAACAAGATTGCATTGATCAAATTGTTTCAATTTCATTTATATCTAGTCTAATAGGGCCACCCTATTATTTTCCATTCCAAACAAGATATTACGTATATGCTCTCAACTTTTCAAAGTTGATCAAAAAGCCAAAAGTGTTGCATTTGGGTAGTAGAAAGAAAGGGAAGAATTGAACCAAACATTTCAATTTTTTAAGAACCTCCTTGTCAATAGGTTGGAAATGAACAAAAGTGTTTTAATTTCTTGGAACTAAGGAAATTAATAGGGATATGCTCTTCACTCGTTGAGTGAATCAAACTCCCAAACTTACTTGACAAAGTTCAATTTTTTCTTTCTATATACATGTTGGATAGCTAGATACTTAGAGGGCCTGCCTCCCAATATTTTCCTTATGAGGATGGTGAGAGGGAATGAACCAAAGTAGGAGACACTCACTTTAGTTGTGAGACTATCCAATCCACTATAATAAAATTCACTCTTCCCAAAAGGGTAGTAGTGACTAAATTGTGTTAAGGATCTTCACTTCCTCGAGTAGTCCTTCGGGATTGCACAAAATCATACTTTCGTGTGTGTGGGAAGACCTTGCAAGAGGGTATAAGAGAATTTTCATAGTTTAGAATGGATGTGTTAACTAAAACCCTATTAAGTAGCAATCTACCTTGTTAGAGCCATTGTTAAAAAGCCAAATTTGACTCTAGGTAGATTGTTTGGAAGAAATTCTTGTTCAAGACCCATGAAAACATCCAAGAACATATACTTAGTGTGTTTTAGGAGTAAGATACAAATTTTATGTGTGTTTTGTGTTTTGTGTTTTAAAAACCCTAAAATTTGTGAAAACCTACTGGATCAGCCAAGTGACGTGTACAGACAATCAAACAATGCCTACAATAATTTTTATCATGCCTGTAAATGGAGTTCACGCCTGCAAACATTGAAACACCACCTAACCCATTAGAAAGTGGTGCCTGGAAGATTTTAAACACCACCTACAAATTGTAGAGTGTCGCATGCATAATTTCCAGTTACTGCCTACACAGTGTGAAGTCACACTTACACAACAGTGAAGTGATGCCCAAAAACAAAGAAGGGAAAACATGGGGCATATCCTGAGGGTTTGAAAACAATTTGATTACATTTTTGGATACCCTTTTTGATATTTTACCTATTCATGGGTTTGAACTGATCAGAATCCCTCATTATTGGATAAATCACAAAATTGTTAAGGGATTTATCAAAGAGGTGATAAAAAGCCAAGTTTTGGTGATTTATGATCACGCCAGATTTAAATTGATCGCATTACATTAAAGGTACCCTACAATTTGATAGTTCTTATCTAAGGCAGGATTTTCCTTTTCTTAGTGATAATTCTACTTCTTCACAACAACCAATTCAAGAACCAATTAAGGAGGTAGAACCAAACATGGATTTTCCATTTGGAAACATGGGTCCTGACCTAATAAAAAATGCCAACATAGATAACACCAATAACAATGGAAATAGTGAGGTCAACAATAATGGGGCTGATGGAAAAGCAGTGGACCCTAACAATCAAGGGGTAGACAACAACAATGGAGGAAATATTGACCCTAATGATGAAGAGGCTACCGAAGATAAGTTTAATGAAGCGATTCAAATCCCATTCTTCATGAAACTCATGGATAAAGTGTTGGAAAGAGATAGGGAAAAATATTTTCTAGACCTAGCACAAGCGGGGACTAAACTCCCTCACAATTATGATATTGATCAATTAAAGGAAAAAGAAGATGAAGCTAACCCTATTGACATCATGAACAATAATTTTAAGTTATTCCAAATGAAATTGGATACAATGAAACAAATGGGGGTTCCTAAAACCTTTTCTATCAAATCATTGTGTCCATTTCTATTTGATAAAACATTAATTATGGTTCCATTCCCTAACAATGTTGTTTTCCCTAAGTATGATAAATAAAAAGGAGCATCTGATCCTCAAGATCATCTAAGGGAGTTTTGTGCATTGAGCTTGGAGTTAATGCATGACACAACATATTTAATGAGGTTATTCCAAAGAATTTTAGGAGGTATGGCAATGGAGTGGTTTTCCAAGTCACCCTCCGGCATCCGTACTTTTATGGAATTGGCCTCCATGTTCATAACTCATTACTCTTATAATATCAAACATGAGGTTATGATGATTAATTTATGTAATACCAAACAACATGAGGGGGAAGGATTCATACTTTTTCTACAAAGGTGGAGAGTGGTATTTTCTAGATACCCTCAAAGTGTACTCGAAAAGGAGAAAATTGATAGCTTTATTAATAGCTTGAACAATAAAATTAATTATCCATTAAGGTTACAATGCCCTAGGTATTTCCAATACCTAATCAAGAATGGAGTTACTACAGAGGAGGTATTAGCCAAAAGTGCAGAACTCAAACTTTAAAAGGATAATAAGAATGCTAACAACAATACCTCCAACAACAATCAAAATAGGGCTCCTACTAACAACAACCAATTTTGGATGAGAAAAAATAACAAAGGTGTGGTTAATGATGGATTTGTGGAAGCGAATAATTTGAAGGCCACTCCATTTACCCTCACAAGAAGATCTACTCAAGTTAATAATGCAATTCAAGCACCCAAAGTGCCTTTCAATAATATCTAAAATAATAACAACTTTGGGAATAATAAAGAGGCCAATAAGAATAATTAAACCCTTCTTTGCTCCATCACCTAGAAGTAAGTTCATGCCCTTGGGTGAAACACTTGAAAATGCATTGAGAACCCTCATTGTGAATAATATTATTGACTTACCTAGGGCTCAACCCCATGAACCACAAGTGAAGCCTACTTGGTGGAGTGAGTCCAATCAATATTGTGAATGTCATAGAAATTGAGGACACAAAACAAACGATGGCATGCGCCTAAGACATGTGGTGCAATATTTAATTGATAATGGTTTGATTAAAGTAGAAGGGCCCCAAAACAATGAGGATCATACGGCCTTTAAAACACCTTTCTTTAATCATGAGAAAGGTGAGTCTTCAAATTTGAACAACAATGGAAACAATTCTAAAGGTAACAACAATGTTAATTTTTCTCATCACTGTGACAATACTATCAATACCTTATCCAGACATGAGAATGTTGTTAATGTTGTGGTGATAAAGGAACAACCCAAAAAGGAGCCTTCTAATTCTATCACTAGGGGCAAGCAGCAAGGATTACCCTACAAGGCTGGGTGCTCCTAAACCTATTGGTCCTACACAATCAACTATTTTGGCTAAAAAAACATCTACTACAACAAAACCTTATAGTTTGGTTGATCAATTGCAAAAGAATCCAGCATAAATTTCTATTTTGGAGTTATTAAAACTTTCTCCCAATCACAAGGAGATCTTGGAAAAAGCTCTTGTGGAAACTAATGTTCCTATAAACTTAGAGGAAGATAAGTTTCAAAACATGGTAGGAAATCTTGTTGCACCACATTGCCTTTCATTTTCAGAACAAGATGATATGTCCATTACTCATCCTCAAAATTTTACCTTGCATATATAAGTCTTAATCCAAAGGTATAGGGTCAAGAGAGTCTACATTGATGGATGAGCTAGTCTTGACATTTGCACCTTGAACATTGTAAAATCTTTAGGGTTAGCCAAATCATCTATTGATCCTAAAAAGAAGATTACTATCAAATCTTATGATGAGGAGGAAAGATCTTCAAAAGGAATGATAGTTATACCCATTAAAGTTGGACCTATCAAGAAAGACACCATTTTTCAAGTCCTTAACATGAAGTTAACGTATAATATTTTATTGGGAAGGCCATGGATTCATGAGATGCAAGCGGTGCCTTTGACCTATCATCAATGTATTAAATTTTTGTATATGGGTGAAGAAATAACTATTGGAGGAGATTCTAATCCCTTTCAATATTACAATACATTGAAACCTCTTCATGAGATATTTATTCCACATAATAGGGAATGAATCATTCCTAATGTCATCATTGAAGAAGCCAAAGAGGAAGGTACTAAGTTGACATCAAATGCTACATTTACTTCAAGTCCTAATCAAACTAACTCACCTACATAAACTAAGGGAAAAGAGAAAGTTAGTTATGAGGGTCAAAGTTCCAATGAAAATTCAGTCAAAGCTTCTACACCAAAGGTAGAAATTTTGAAACCCTCTAAGGATGAGAGAGAACAAACCAAAAAGGAAAACTATCAAAAGATGAGTGAGATGATGCATAAGTTTGAAAAGAAATGTAGAATCAATTCAAAAGGAGTAGGAGAATATTATGTTTCCCTATTTGATTTACCAACTTCCCCAAAGACACATGGGAAACCTTCAATTGCTTATACACCTCAAAAATATAAATCTCATTTTGTAAGAGAGATTGATAAATCAGCCCTAGAAAAGGAGGACAATGAAGTTTTACAATGGCTATACAAAGAGGAGGATACTTCAAACAATCCCATTGAAAGAGTGCAACATATCAATATCCAAACTAATCAATATGGCAAGGGATTTCAAGTAATGAAGAAATGGGACACAAGGGAAGAGGACCCTTAGGAATAAGAAATAGAGTGTTTCTAGAACCTATTGAACCTTCTTGGAGGTCAAAGGATCAAAAATCAGGAATAGGGTATCAAGAAAAAGGAGAAAGTTCAAGCCCTATGCATGATTTTCATGAGCATGTACATATGTTAGAATCTGAGAGTGAAGATGAATCTGGAGAATATGAGTGGGATACCTTATCCAAAGACTATTGTCATGAAAAAGAGGTAGATATTATTCATACATATGCTACCATTCCTAGGGCCAAAATTCAAGACAATGAGGATCAAGGTTCGAGTTCTACAGAAGCATCAAATGAGCCTCAAGAATCCAATATAGGACAAGCATCTAGTGGAAACCAATGGATAGGTAAACCTTGGGTACCTTCACGGGGGGGTGATTAAAATGTTAGATTTAATCCACACACATTCTTTCCCATGGAAATCCATGAGGAATATAGTGAAGAGAATTTTAATCCTACTTCCATGGAACATCTCGAGCAAGCACATGTTACTGACCTAAACGATACAATGTACGAACCGTAAAATGAAGTAATTTCCTTGAATCCTTCAAATGAAAACTTTCCTAATGATACCTTAGCCCTTATTCATCCCAATTTCCTTGATTGGGGCTTAACCGAACCTAATGACCTAACTCTATTTTCCCAATGACAATGATATGGCCCAATACCTTAACGCAATTGAGCCATCTTCCACCAACGAATACAATCTGAACATGATGATAGAGGAAGGGGTCCAATATCTTAATCCACAAGATAAAAGAAAAAAAAATTAAAAAAATGAAAAGGTCTAGTGGTGAAAACCATCATGTGGTAGTACTAGACCCTAAAAAAAGTAAAAATAATGGATGTTTCTAAAAGTGAAAACCAAATTGTGACACCTAAGGAAGAGAGATTGGATACCCTACTAGAACATGATGAAAAGATATCTCCTATCCTCATTGAGCCAATAGAAAATGTCAACATTGGAACCGAATTGGAACCAAAGTTTATTCACTTAGCAGCATCATTGACTCCATCAGAAAGGAAGGATTTCATCAAATTCTTTCAAGAAAAGAAAATAAAATTTGCATGGTCATATGTAGACATGCCAGGATTGGATCCAAGTTTCATAATGCACCACATTAATGTGAGACCCAGCCTCAAACATGTGAAGCAAAAGTTGAGAAAAATGCATCCCCATGTAGCTTTATTGGTCAAGGCAGAATTGGAAAAGTTACTAAAGGTTGGATTCATAAGAGTAATAGCTTATGAAGAATGGATCTTCAATATAGTACCTATTAATAAATATGACAAATCCATTTGAATATGCATGTATTTTAGAGACCTTAACCTTGCTTTCCCTAAGGATGATTTTCCATTACCTATCATTGATGCTATAGTGGATTTGATGGCAGGATATTCTATGTTTTCATTGATGGATGGATTTAGTGGCTACAATCAGATTCGAATTGCATCCGAGGATCAAGAAAAGACTGCTTTCACTTTCCCTTTGGGTAATATTTGTTGGAATTTTATGCCCTTCAACCTCAAAAATGCTGGAGCAACCTACCAAAGAGAAATGACAACAATCTTCCATGACAGGATGCATACTTTCCTACAAGACTATGTGAATGATATCTTATCAAAGTCACATCAAAGAAAATATCATCTCCCTATCTTAGAAAATATTTTCACAAGGTTGGAGAATTTTAAAGTAAGATTAAATACAAATAAATGTGCATTTGGTGTTCAATCTAGCAAGCTCTTAGGTTACATAGTTTCAACAAAAGGGATAGAATTGGATCTGGAAAAAGTGCAAGCAATAATGGAAATGGAAAATCCCAAAAAAATTAGTCAAATGAGGTCACTTCAAGGAAGACTTCAATCTATTAGGAGGTTCATTTCTCAATTGGCAAAAAAACCACACTCTTTTACAAGATTGCTACATAAAGATACTATTTTTACATGGGATGATGAATTTGAAAAAGCCTTCACCTTATTGAAGATATACTTGGTAAATCCACCCATTTTGATGCCTCCCATCAAAGGAAAACCCTTACTATTATATATTTCAGCTACAGAGAGATCTTTAGGGGTTTTGTTGGCACAAGAGGATGATGAAGGAAAAGAAAGAGTTATTTAATATTTAAGCAGAACCTTGATCAAGTATGATTTGAGCTATAGCTTCATGGAAAGATCTTGTCTAACGGTGGTTTTTTCCTCACAAAAACTAAGACATTACATGTTGATGCACAAGGTGAATTTGATTGCAAAAATTGATCCATTAAAGTATTTGCTTAGAAAAATAGCCCTACCAGGAAGAATTGCTAAATGGGTGATTGTACTTATTTAATTTGACATTGAGTATGTGAACTGAAAAGCTATCAAGGGCCAAGTCATAGCTGATCAGTTGGCTGAAAATCCTTTAGTTTCTACTCATCCTATTCAAGTGGAATTTCCAGATGCAGAAATAGTCAATGTGGAAGCTAAAGCATGGAAATTATATTTCGATGGATCCTACACTCAGAATGGTTTAGGAGCTGGAATTCTATTGATTACACCTCAAGGATACACCATTCCTAAGTCTTACAAAATTTTGTTCCCATGAACAAAAAATATTGCAAAGTATGAAGCTTTAGTCATAGGCATTAAAATGGCTTTAGAATGGAACGTTACAGAATTGCAATTATATGGGGATTTCTAATTAGTCATCAATCAAATCAATGATGAATATAAAACTAAGGATGAAAATTTGATGCCATATAAGAGGATGGTAGATGACTAGAAGAAATAATTTTCCTTGATTAAATTTGAGTAAATTCCAAGGGACAAGAATAGAGTTGCACATGCTATGGCTACTTTGGCTTCTTTATTCCAAATGCCTGATAAAAATGTGAGGTATAAATTCTTGGTGGAAGAGTTGGTGAAATTGGCTTTTGACCTACCTAAAACTCAAATTATTGGCCTTATAAATGGACATGACTCACCTTGGTATAGACCCATTTATACTTATCTCAAAGACCAAGTTTTACCTTTAGACCAAACCTGTGCCCAAAAATGACATTTTATACGCCAAGCGTCTCGTTACACTATCCTATCTGACACATTGTATCACAAAGGTCTTGACAGAATGCTTCTTAGGTGTCTAGAGGATGAGGAATCAAAGTTAGCTTTAAAAGATGTTCACAAGGGTATCTGTGGGTCACATTTGAGTGGGTTGAATTTAGCCAAGAAAATCCTTCGTATGGGGTATTTTTGGAAAACCTTAGAAAAGGATTCTTGAAATTTTGTTAAAGTATGTTCAAAATGTCAATATCATGGAGACATGATCCATGTTCCTACACAAGAGTTGCATTTGTTCATTACACCACGGATGTTTTACCAATGGGGCTTTGATCTTATTGGAATGATTTATCCACCTTCTTCCAATGGTCACAAATACATCATCACGACAATAGAATATTTTACCAAATGGGTAGAGGTTGTACCTTTGACAAATGCAATGGGAAAATAGATTTCTATGTTTATCCTTAATCACATCATTTGTAGATATGGTATTCCTCATGTCATCATCATGGATAACAGGAAACTATTCAAGAACAAAGATGTGGATGACTATGTGAAACCTTCCATATAACACACCATTCTTCCTCCATTTACTATCCTCAAGGTAATGGACAAGCCGAAGCTACAAATAAGAATATCCTTAAAATCTTGGAAAGATCGGTTGACAAATTAGGAAGAGATTGGCACATCCAAATAAACCTAGCATTGTGGGCCTACAAAACTAGAATTAAAACACCAACAGGAGCTGCACCATTTTCCTTGGTTTATAGGGAAGAATTTTTTCTACCTTTGGAGTTTGAAATCCCATCCTTAAGAGTTTCATTACATGGATTAATCATTGATGAGGATTATAGAGTCACCTGACTTCAACAGTTGGAATTGTTGGAGGAACATCAAACACAAGATTATGAGCATTTGAAAGTATATCAAAATAGAATCTCAAGGAATTAAAACAAGCATATCAAACCTAGAACCTTTCAAGTGGGAGACTTAGTGTTAAGAAAAAACCCTAAAAATCAAGTAGATAGAGAAAAGAAGGGGAAATGGGAAGCAAATTGGCTTGGACCTTTTGTAATTACTTCCTAATTTGGAACGTGGACCTACAAGCTAGTTGATTGTGAGGGTGATGAGTTGCAAGAGCCTATTAATAGTATCCATTTAAAAATATTTCATACCTGATCAGATGAAAGAGTATAGGAAGAAAGAGTATCATATGAGTGTGTATACAATGATTTTAGCATCATTCTTTGTACATGAGAAAAGTTCAAAATCCAAAAACATGAGAAAATTTCAAAATTCAAAAAAATGAGAATGATCAAAAATTCAAAAACAATGGAAAAACATAAAAGCATAAAAAGAAGAAAATTGAGCATGAAGAAAGAAAAAACATCCAAAAATCAAAAAATGGTTGTCTTGGTGAAAACCTAGCAAATAGGCGCCTTGATGATATCAAAAAAAATGAAAAATAAATTAAATTAAATTAAAAAAGAGAAAAGTGCCTTGGTGAAAACCTAGCAATAGGCACCTTGGTAGCAAAAAAAAATCAAAAAAAGAGAAAAATCAATAAACCTCAAAAGGTGAAAACTTGGCAATAAGGCATTTTTTGATCCCTTAGGTCATTCCTAGTTGCATTTGTAACAATTGTCTTTTCATCATCTCATTTGTATATCCTCATTGCATCTGTCATTTGTGCATAGTCATAATAAAGTCTTTGAGTTGCATTGTCACATACTAGATTTCATTTGTCCAAGATTTTCATATGGTCTCATTTATCACTTGGGGGAAAAAGCATTGGTTTTGATACCAATAGATTAAATAAGTGATACTTTTGGTCACAAGTCAGAGGAGATTTTTAGAGCTTCAGAGGAGAGATATTGTTGAACCTTTGATGGATATCATTGTTCAAAACCAAGAATTCAATCTTGCAACTTAACCCTTGAACTTCATGACTTTATTATCAGGATTAAAAATTGACAAAATTTAAATGATCAGAATATTTGTAAATTTTATTGAAAATCTTGATACAATACAACACACTTGAAGCTTTTGATGATATTCATTGCAATTTTTTCACGTCTTTTTAGCTCATCAATGATGTTTCGACTAGATTGGAAATGATGAAGACATGATATTTTCTTGACTTTGAGTGATTGTTTTGAGGAAGATCCACCAACTTGTGTGAATTTTTCTAAGGACATGGTCATTAAAGAATCATCGAGGACTTTCATACAGGAAGGAGGGTTAACCTTTGTTTGTTTACACAAACAAACACCTTGGCTATTTATATCTTCCATATCTTAATACCAAAATCTACTTGCAACATTGAATCCAATGAAACCGTAATTCATACTCCCATAGTTGATTATTCAACTAGTGAGGGTTGTACTATTTTCCCAATGGTTACCAAAGTGATGAAAGTGGTATTCATATCATCATGATGTGGTCAGTGATGATTGTACTTGATCCTAGTTCAACAATGCTCAATGATGAAAATATATCTCTATTGCATTTATTTCACAAAAAGATAGTGATAGTTAGTTGCATTGCATTACAATTTCATGTTAGATTAATTGCATGTTTAAAGGATTTTCCAAGTTCAAGGGGGTTAATCAATTTTGGGGGTTCACTTTCAATTATCTTGTTTCAAATCAATGATGTGAGATTCTTTTTTGCATTCATTACATTAATAATTATTCATTATCTTTTATATTAGAAAAGAAAGAGAAAAATGAAATATTCAAAAGAGCATGAATCATTATCCATTTTTCATCCATTTAAAAACTGCATTTCATATAATTTGCATACATCAAAATCAAAAATATAGTTGCATTCATTTTACCATTGCATTGCATAAACCATTACATGCATCATAAATAAAAAAACATATAGAAGTAGTTGCATAATCATTTGCATCCTTCTATCTATGTCATATATAAGATACTGCATCCATAACATATACAAGTAAATGCATCATAGAAATCATATAGATCTGCATATAAAGAAATATCACATCAACATCAAAACAACATCATGAGAATCAAAGAGAATCATAAATAAATGTCCATAAATATTTGTATATCAAGATACATCAAAAATGGTACATCATCAAAATCCTGATCAAATAATACATATGGTATGTCAATACATATACCAAGGATCAATATCAAAGTTGTATCCAATCAAGACCCAGTAGGGACACCTGATCCATCATCAGTCCCAACATCTGATCCATCTCCTGTACCTATATCTCATGGTCCATTTGGACCCATGTATGATCTATCTATGCTCCTAGGAGGAACCTGACTGCTAGATGCACCCTAGATCATCTACTCCATCCTACTCATAAAGGTATGCATCATAGCACTAATCTGAGCCACCTAAGCTGACATAGCCAAGAAACCTGTCTATAGGCTCTAGATATCCTTCTCCACTCTAATAGTTGGAGGTGGTTGTACTGGACCTGGGGGAGCTACATTAACATGTGGCTGTATGATAGGAACCTGATGTGCCTGAACCTGAAACTGTGCCCCAGAAACCTGCCTGGCCTGATCAAGGTGTGTCTTCCTAGCATCCCCCTGTATAGGAGGAACAACCTGTCTATGTCTAGGAACATATCCACCACCCCTAGCTCTAACATGCCCACCCTGCATCCGAGGTCCCATCTATCTTTTTCCTAAATCTCTAGGAGCTTTAGGTACCCTAGGAGCTCTCGGAACTCTAGGAGCCCAATGTACTCTTTGTACTCTTTGACCGCCTCCACCTACACCACCATCTCCTCCATCATCATCATTAGATGTCTCATCTACACCAGGGATAGGCTCTTCTAGATATGTGTATCTCATAAATTTGTGCCTGGTAAACCACTCCCTGTACTCTGCATACATCCCAGAATAAGCAACATGGTCTAACATATCACACTGGATGAATCCTAATCTGTCAATCTTGGTACAAGAAAACTCATAGTCAACCTAAGCTCCCCACATGTATCACTATGCCTGCACATGTGCATAAAATGCCATACCCTGCAGCATATCCTGTACCCTATCATATTGTCGTAACACTCTCATAAAGTAGAATCTCTCAATAATAAGAGGTCATCAACCAATAATCCATTAAGGGGAGAACATATAAGAAATCTCATCATCATCCTTTCTCCATCCCTCGCATCCAAGTTAAGGTCTCTAGATGATGTGATCTATGTCATCTATCATCCTCCGCTAGTACTCAACCTTTCCCAGATGATATTGGACAATCATGCCATCATAAAGGAATGCATACGGCCATCCTTGACCTCAAACTCAAGTTACAATTGGTCTGGTGACTGGGATGTGCTCCCAGGTCCATAACTATAATAATATCACTCAGGCTGATATGGCTATGCTCTCTCAATACACAACCTCGTGTAAATAATGATATAACTATGCGAGCACATGGGAACCCCAATCAAATCCCTAAGGATGTGCAAGTAATTCCTCAAAGATCCATCCCCATATGATCGTGAATCCATGACCTCGTCTATCAAGAAGGAGAAAACCACCGATCATTGCACCTAAAATACAGGAAAGTAGGGAATGACGCAAATTGTGCCCATGTAATGGTATCATCTCCAATCGTTGGATTTGCAAAGACCTATTTGCAAGAACTACCATCATATACATGATCATAGTAAACCCTATCTCCTCGAGTAGGGATGCATAACAATCTATATACATCCTTGGGTGTGATAGTCATCTCACCGAGGGATAAGTGGAAGGTATTATGGTCAGAGTGCCAATGCTTTTCCATAGGTGTGAGTAATCCCCAGTTCAGCTGGAACCAAGGTCTCTCAAGGAGGAAGTACAAACCACACTACTCAATCACACATGTCTCTATTCTAGTCAGATTGCCTTCTAAATCAAGCAACCATGATGGAAGGCTTCATACATATAACTTATGGAATCGTGCCTCTTTTGCAATCATGTGAATCATATTAGCATCTTAATTTTAGTGCATCATTTCAAGTCAATCAACAACAATCAAATCAATCCTTTTCTCTTTTTGAGCACATCAACTTATTGTTCCTAACTCTAGATCTTGAGAAGGGATCAGTATATTAGTTATCCTATCAATGATTTTTCTATCCAATCAGATTGACATATTAAACATTCATTTATGTGATCATTCTATCATCCTAAAAACTTGGTAGCATTACTAAACACTCATATCTATCTTGGAAATAAACCCATTAATCAAGACGTTCAATCAAAAGCAGTTTGTTCTTTTTGAAATCAGGATTTCATCAAATTTTCTTGTAGGCGTCACTTCACAGAGTGTACATGTCATTTCATGCTTAAGCATCATTTTATCTATCATAGGCATGACTTGACTGATCGAACGTGGTATTTTTCCTTATACGCATCATTTGACCTTTGTAGGCGACATTTTAATTACCCAAGCGACATTTAACAACTTGTTTTTCCCTAGGGTTTCTTAAGCAGTATTTGATTTATCACAAGCATAATTTAACCTACCCTATATGCAGCATTTCCATGTGCATAGGCATCATTTAATAATGTGGATGCGGCATTTGGCACTGTTAGGCAGCATTTTACATATCCTATGCGGCATTTGGCCTAAAAATTCCCTAATCTATCCTAGTAAGCATGATTAAAAGAAGTAAATGCAATCGTACAAAAGTAATAAATGCACAAAGAGGTCCAAAACCACTTACCGGAGGTTCATAGTCTTTTTTTCTCTAATATCTATGCCCTCACTTGAACTGATGCTCTCAAATGGGGACTGCCATCATCAAAATTATCAAGAGGATCAAAGAAAAATCTCAATAGTAAAAAGTGAAAATGAATAGTAAAAATAGATTTTTCAACCTATTTATACTATTTGATCTAAGTTTGAAGAGGTTTTTGACCCATTTTGACCTAATCTACATTTTCTTCACACTGGGGCATGTTTTTTTGCCAAGATCATCATCATTGTTTTTAGAAATGAAAACATATTGGATCTATTCTTTATCAGTATCATCATCTTTTACTTCCAGACATCAATTTATTTTCATTTCTGAGGGGGCATCATCACATTATCAAATCAAGATCTGCATCAAACATCAATCAAAATCTAGGGTATTGAAATTTCAAACTAACATTAGTGGGGCATTATGCACCTTATCAAATCAGTTCCGCATCAGGATATCGCATCAATCTTCGCATCAGGGTTTCAAATCAAGTTTTACATCTTGGCATCAAGTTTTCAATCAATCAATTAGGTTTTGTATCAATCAATCAAGTATCGAATTAGTGATGAGGGCATTGAATTTTCTTTGAACTAATGCGCTTCACACATCAATTCAAAGAGTGGTATTTGTAGACACCTAGAATTGAGTTGGTGTTCTCTAAACAAGCAAATCTGTATTTTTCATCAAATTGCTCCAAATCTCATCAAAATGGACTTAATCAATTCAAATGGACATGTATCAAATCAAATTGGGATAAAATCAATCAAATCAAAGGATTAATTAACAAATGACATCAAATAATTAAATATAAGCCTAAAGGGATTAATCAAACTATATAATTGATTTTAATCAATTAATTGTATAGTTTAAATCAAAAATCAAATCCAACCTATTCCCTTACATGGTTAAATTAATTAATTGATTCAATTAATAAATCCTAATATCTTTCAACATGAATTTGAGGAACCAATGAGAATTGAGAGAGAAAAGCACATGGATCACTCCAAATTTGCAATCTCAATCACTCATTTTGAAATTTCAATCCTAATTGCTCAAATTTGTCTCTTTGTCCCAACCTTTGAGACAAGCATTTAAATTGTCCCCCCATTTGAAACCCTTTGAAATCCTTTCACTCAACCAAGGCTTAATCATGATCAATTGAATCTACCCCCTACACTTGGGAAAATCCTATAAATAGAAGCCATTTTGTAAGCATAATCAATCCTAGACATTCATGAGCAATTGAATCATTATTATAGAGAAATTTAGCAAGATCATAAGCATTTGAGAGCATATTTGAGCATATTTTGAGCTATTGAGATCATAATAGAATGAATTGCATTGGCAATTTGAAAGTTGTGAACTAAAATAGGCATAATCAAACACAAATTCTCATTCTAGGACTATCACTAGTAGAGATTAAGGTTGAGAGCTCTATTAGCATGCTTAGATAGAGATCCATGAAATTTTAAATGCTTTTATTTGTCAATCATTAGATTAAATTGTATTATTGTTTCCATATAATTGATAGATTGCACCTTATTTTCATGAAGGTATGATTTATACATACACAAATATCTTCATCACTCTTAGGTTCAAAATTTCTAGTGAAATCTTCTCTCTTGATATAGCATCTAGTACCAAAAAATTTGAAATATTTAACACTAGGTGTATTACCATACCATAAATCATAAGGTGGCTTACTGGTTCCTTTCTTCACTTGTACCCAATTCATTATGTAGAATGCACTGCTAATGGCTTCTCTCCATTATGACTTAGGCACATCACCTTAAATCGTCATTGTCCTGGAAACATCAACTATAGTATTGTTCCTCCTTTCTGCAATTCTATTTTGTTGAGGTGTCCTTGGTGCTGCCATCTATCTCTTAATTCCATTTTCTTCACAATACTTAATGAACTCCCATTAAGTGAACTCTCCTCCTCTGTCTGATCTTAAACACTTCAAGATCTTACCTATTTCATTCTCAACAGGTGCCCTAAACACTTTGAATTTATAGAAAGATTCAGATTTATCCTTCAATAATGTCACCCACGCCATTCTTTAATAGTCATCAATATATAACATGAAATACTTATCACCATGATAACTCTTTGTCCTCATAGGACCACAAAGATTAGTATGTACTAAATCCAATATATTTTCAAAGATCATGTTAGCAGTCAACCAAATCTTCATGCAGTTAAAAAACACTTCATACCATACTTCAAAATAATCATATGCATCTAAATATGAAAATAGAACTTACTGCACATGCATCTAGGGGGTCTTCAATGGACTCAACAATGATTCTCCCCCTAATTCAAAGATGAATTAGTTTGATAATGAATTCTCCACACCCTGCTAAGACATGGAATCTCCTGAATATTTGATTTCACTTTTCTTTGCCCAATCCTTGCACATCTAATTCTTGATCTATTCAACATTCACAATCTAATTTCCCTTTTTCTTGTCTAACTGATTAAATGGTTGGTTCACCTTGTTTTTCTTTTCTCTAAAAAAACTTGCAATTTGTCCTATCTTGTGGTAGTGAAAACATGTTATACCAGTTGATCTCCAAGGTCCTACATTGCCTCTACTTGTCCTCAATATACAGTTGATATCCATGTGACCATAGTTGTGATAATGTGAATAAGTAACATTCCACTGGCTCTCATTTTGATAAGGAATTAGTCGGTTCACTTGTGACCATTTATTGTTCATCCTTGTCTTGAACTCATTAGCTCTATGACCATATTTTTTGCAATTGTAACAATAACCATGAAAATTACTTGATCTATAATTAGATCTAATACTTGGAACACTAGATCTGATATTTGTCTTGCATATATTAGTAGTATGTCCAGCCTTATGAAAATTAAAACAAACTAGTTTATAAGATCTCTTACGAGATTTTGTTTGATTCACCTTAGGTGCAGACTTTCCATCTTGATTGGTATTTTTGGTTCATGAATATTCACAAACCTCATGACTAGTGTATCCTAAACCATGAATCTCTCCATGCATCTTATGATTCCTGAGTTTCTCATCAATTTTTGTAGAACTTTCATTGAATTTATTGAATAAATCATTTGCAGCTTTCAACTCACCTTTCAGTTTCTCATTTTCCTTTCTCAGATTTTCATTTTCCTTTCTCTTCATTTGTCTCATGTAGATGTACATGCAATGTACCAACTTCCTATTCAGATTTGAAGAGATTATCCACCTTATCTTTTAGGGATTCATCTTTAGATTTTAGGGATTTCTCTACAATTTTCCTTGCTTCTTTTGCAACCTTCCTTGCTTCCATTTCTTCACCCATTCTCATTGATAAAGCTTCAAATTCTCTTTTTATGTTATTATTGTCCTTATACAACTACTTATTCTCCTAAGTCAATTCTTCCAAAGCTACTTCAGATTCCTCAGATCCACTTTGTTCAGATAGTTGTTCAAGTTGCTCAACAAGTTCATGTCTATTTTCTCTTGACTATAGGAGTTGTTCTTTCATCCTTTCAATGAAATTCTTGGCATCTACAATTTTCTTCTCAAGTTTCCTTTGATATCTTAAACCCTCCATATTTGCCTTAAGGATCCTCCCCAAGTTATTAGGATTCTTCAAGGGAACTAGGCTCTGATACCAATTGTTAATACTATAAGGTCCAAGATTACTGAGAGGGGGGTGAATCAATAATCTATTAGATTAGAAATTTTATCAATTCATTCAAAACATTAACATCATTAATCAACTTTAAACCTTATGCAGAAATAAAAAAAGAGACCAAATAAACATCCAAATCGTGCAACAAAGTGACTCCATTAATTTTATCATGGAAACCCTTGGTTAGAGGGAAAAACCATGGTGGGAATTAGTACCCACAAATAATCTCACTCTTTTGAAATGTTCTTTGTTGAAGGCCTAGCCCTCTTAAGAGCTTAAAATGATTCTCTATTACAAGCATACCTTGTTCGGAGTCACCCAGTCAAGGGATTTTCCTCTAGCCTTGTTAGGATCTTTACCCTAATAGGAGTAACCTTGTTAAAAGGATTTAAACCCTAATTAAAGAATCACCTAGTTAAAGGTTTTATTGATCAATACTTGTTAAGATCTATCTGGTTAAGGGATTTTCTTAAAAAACCTATTAGAATTCAACAAGTACAATGATTTAGATGTAGCACTCCTCCTTGTCTTATTTAGATCCAATTACGCACAACAATTCTACTTCTTGCAAACAATCTTTTCTCTTCACTCAACCGCACCTTCGCATCTATGATCTACACTTGTATAATGCATTAATTTACATATAAATACATTACATGTTTATTCGGAGACCACCACCTTAGACATGACCTAATACATTTGAATTGTATCATTATAATTCATTCCCGCTTAATCCTTGAACCCTAAAATGTGTTACCAATTATTATTACAATTTCGAGTCTGTGTCGGCCTTCAGATTCATTGCACAATCGATTTAAATCAAGAACAACCAAACCTTTTTGACTTCTTCAGCACACTTCCAAAACTTGATTAAATCCGATCACCTTGAGCAATGAAATAGAAAATTAACATCACAAATTTGTTATGCCATTCCATCTTGTGATGCAAGGATGGTAGGGCAGTGGGGCCAAAGGCACTCCCAAGTACCAAACCAACCTTGCAGACACAACAATGTGGAAGCAACAACACACAGAGTGAGAGAAGGAACATCAGATGTCTTATATTTCATTAATTGACCAAAATCATTACATGTCAGGCTGTAAGGCCTTCCCGATTTCAACCATATATATTTAGTGAATTACAAAATGATCTTCATACATGTAAGGTCATAGACCTTCCTTTCAATTGCCTCAATAGTTAATCTTCATCCAATTCTACTATCCTCTTGTTGGTTGTATTTCTAGTTTTGAAATCTTGCTATAAAAAATTTGGGTTCCCAATGATGTTCTTGCATAAATGTCAAATCATGTCCAAAGTGCTATCAAATTTTCCTTGCAAATATTGATCTCTGAGTGATAAAATCAATGAAATGTGTAAAACCCTAGGTCCTAGGTCATTTTTTGTTCATATCAAGAGAAAACCCTAGTTCTTCATAATCAGCTTCCAATTTACAGTTACCTTTTTCAAAAATTTCAAATCACTTAAGTCATGTGATTTTTTCATGTTTCTAGTTAGTCACGTAGTCTCTTAAAACTTTTTGAATATTCCCTTTTTTTTTAGACTCAGCGCAATTCTTTGGTCATGTTATCTCATAAGAAAAGATTATGCTTTAAGGGATTAAGAGATTTAACACTCGTCGTTGATTCAGATCCAAATCGTGTGCTTCATGCAAAGTCTCCAATGAAACCCCGGAGTTAAGAAATTGTTTGGCGAATTTGAGTTTCTTCAGCCACGAAGTCTCATAAATAAATCAAAGTTAAAGGTTGGTTTGATTTTCATTCAGTCGCAAGATCTCAAAAGGAAACAAGAGTTAAGTTAAAACTTAAGAGACTCAGCAATAGTCGTAGATGCTCAAATGATCCTGTCGTTGGCGTTTAATCACGAGATGAAAGTTTTGACTACTAAAAGTTCCTGAGATTTAACGCAGACTGTAAGATGAAGAATGAATCAAGGGCAAGCACGTAATCTCAGAAGGATTTCATAAAATACATCAAGATTGATAAATTTAACGCCAACCATTGAATGAAAGAAAGATCAAGGGCTAGCATTTAATCTCAAATTAAACTCTGAGTTACATAAAACTTTCAGTGACTAAGAGATTCATTCAGTCACGAAGTCTCACAAGCTCACCAAGGTTAATACATGGTTATATTTATTTAGTCACGAGATCGCTGAAGAAAACAAGGGTTAAGTGAAATGTTATGAGATCTAGCGACAACCTTCAGATGGAGGAAATATCTAAAGGATGGCATTTAATCTCATAATAAACCTTGTGTTAGATGATTTATTCATTGACAATGAGATCAGTTAGTCATTAAGTCTCCATATGAACTGTGGTTAGTAAAGGTTAAGTCAAGGCTCAATAAATTTTTCAGCAGGAAAATCTAAACCGTAGATGAGAAAGGATTTGATGGTTGTTGTTAAGTCGCTAATAAAAGTAAAAAAGTTAGAGATTGTCTAGCGACTCAGAGGTAATGATTTGAATGTTGACATGTGTTTAAGTCATCCCAGGGATGTGTGGCCTGCGTAAAGTTTCAAAATAAACCTATGGTTAGGAAATCCATCTAGCAACTTGGAGATAGATTGCAGTCGCGAAGTCTCATGACAAACTATAGTTAAGGATAAAATATTGAGAGATTTCATTTGAGCCGTTGGATTAAAAATGATCTAATGGTAGTCACAAAGTCTCCGATCAGATGCAGTAAGTACAACATGAATGAGATATTTCACGTGAACCGTCAGATTTAAAGATGATCTAACCATGATCGTGTAATCTCTATCTAAACTCATGGAAAGCCAGAAAGTTCAGCGACTTCGAGTTTCTTTATTCGCATAATCTCTAAAAGAAAGAGGGTTAATTAAATTTGAAAGCATGATTAATTGAAGGATCTAAAGTTTTGATAGATTTCAGATTGCATGGTGCACGTTAAATCTCATGATAAAACTAGAGTTAAGGCTAACTCTCAGCGACAAGGAGATAGAACAGTCAGGTGGTCGCTAAAGAGAACTAGAGTATGAGTAAGGTAAAGTTATAAGGGTTTTGTCCTGCGCCATGATGTACAGTCGCTAGCCAATCAAAACAAAAGGATTGTGACCTCATGTATGAAGTTTGCTGAGCTATAATAATGTGAGCCAATCATATCAAGCATAGAACTTATTTCACATGTAATAAGGTTTTCTAAACTGACAAAAGCACTCATGATTGTCTCAATTGGCCTTTTTGAAAATTGATCACATGTCAACCTCAGGCACCAAAGCTAAGAGAAATTGATATCAAAGCATGCAGAGTAATGATAGAAGTGACTAAATAACAAATTCATGATATCGAATAGATTGGTGCGTTGATTTCTCAAGAATAAATAAGCATTTTCATTGCTCATTTTAGTTTACCAAAGTTTCAGAATACAGAGCTAAGAATTACATGAGTGATTAGTGCTTTCAGAAGAACAAAATTGTCTGGGCTACAGTGTGAAGAAACAAGATTTTGATCAGTCTTGTTCAGATCAGAGTAGAAAAGATGAATCAAGCAGTAAGTGTGCTTTAACCAGTGGAAAGATTAGAGACGCTGAAGATGATCAAAAAGGAAAAAGGAATTACTCTAATGAATTTGTGGCTCTGCTACTAGGAATGAATCAGGGAAAAAGGTAAATGATGAATACCTTGGTGATAATATGTCATATTGTAGATATGCTAAGACTCCTAATGCTTCTGGATACCATCTATTTAGTTAATTTCATAAAAATAGTGATGGTCATGTTCCTAATTCAAACCCTTAGACATCAGGGTTAGCCAAATTGAGAGTACCAGACATCTTTGTTGATGTAGATTTTTTTCTTGAGCTGGCTAATAGATA
Organism: Thuja plicata; assembly: GCA_018584345.1. NCBI lineage: Eukaryota > Viridiplantae > Streptophyta > Pinopsida > Cupressales > Cupressaceae > Thuja > Thuja plicata. Next base: position 2,783,141 of record MU228144.1, on the reverse strand, counting down.
TGATACCATCTCCAAGACCATCAAGAAGAATGATGGAACAACCCTAGTTACTCTAGATAGGGAATATTTTATGAAAGCTTTCAATATTTACAATCCCTGCACTACAGAGATAGACCTAAAAGCATTGGAAGCTAGGTATACTAGGGAATCCTATGTTGTGGCTAAGTTGATACAAGGTCATGTGCCCAAGAATACCAGAAATTATATAGTGACCATTCCTAATTCAATTGCACCCTATTTCTACAAAGATTTGGCTTTTTATATGAAATATATTTCCTATGGATTGTGTAGAGTTCTAGGAGTTGATGGGGGTAGTGAAAGGATATCTTCAGTTATTCTAATGATTGTTTTGGATCTTCAGAGTCCACATGTTAGCACAGATTATGACTATATCTAGTATGTGATTAACTGAATGCATCAAGGGTTTGTAGACATTCAGAAAAGGAGCCTAGCCCTAAATTCTTGCAGTATTCTTTATTGATGTATTTGATTTTGTTTTATAATTTTTAATATCATGGACTTGTAAAATTTGAGATGTAGGAGATTATGACTATATCTAGTATGTGATTAACTGAATGCATCAAGGGTTTGTATACATTCAGAAAAAGGAGCCTAGCCCTAAATTCTTGCAGTATTCTTTATTGATGTATTTGATTTTGTTTTATAATTTTTAATATCATGGACTTGTAAAATTTGAGATGTAGGAGATTCTACCGAGACCAGTCCAACCCTATAAAACTCTAGTTAAGGGTTTGGAATTATACATCAAGGGAAAATGAGTTTTGTGCATTCCAGAATTGGATGGTGTATCCAATCCTAAGTTGTTTGGGAGTCAACATGACAAGGTTACCAATCAAGGTATTGCAACTTCTCAGGCCTTGTCAGTTTGTGGACAAGTGAACAAGAGACCACAACTGGGGAGATTTCTACTACAGTAAATATTTTTACTTTGATAAGGGTTTATGGTTTCTCCCAGCCACCCCATTTACTACCATATCGTGTGCCACCAAGAATTGTTGTTATGGAGTTCATTTGGAAATTGATGTTAAATGGTAAGGAGCATTTGGCTTCACACAGAAAAGGTACCTTTACACCTCGGTAGTTTAAAGTTTATGGATTCACAATTGGCAAGAGGGCATTGGACTTAGTAAATAGATGGTTGGGTCATTTTAGAATGAATGTAGCCTTGTATAGGTATGTTGAAACAGAGGGCTTCATATTCAGTGAAAATAAACTCTTGACACCAACCATTCCAAATACTAAAGAGCATGAGCATTGTGTAGAGGAGGACCTAATAAGGAACATATTAGAAGATGATGAGGTTGTAAGGAGGACTGATAAGTTTCAAGAGTTAATGGATATGGAACAACAACTCAAGAAGAAAGGGGTCCCTTTCAAGGGTTACTTCCCAGATGTTCCTTATTTACAAATACTTGATAAGATGATAGAATCTTATGGCACATTGTGTAACCAGCTTGAAGAGAAAATAGAAGATAAGGAAAGAGGTCGTAATAAGCACTCTTATTCGGAGTACAGTGACAACAACTATTCAGTGCATATTCCTCCTCCAATGGATCATCCACCTCAAACAAAGGAGAATATAATGGATTTAACTCAAGAAAATGATGCTGAGGTGACTGATGAATGTCCCAAAAAGAAAAAAAAAGTGGAAACAGGGGAGCCTTTTGATGTTAAGACATAGAAGAAGGAAAAAGATAAAGTGAGTGTTTTATTCACTGGTAATATAGATTATGACCATCAGCTCAGGAAGTTAATAAGGGAAGGTAATAATAAAAGAGAAGATGTAGAAGAAGATGTTGAAATACCTCTTTTATCATGCCAAGATGAAAGAGAGCTTCAGCAAGAGCAATTCTTGAGTGATGACAATTTTATCAAAACCAAAGAATTCAAGGAATTCTTGATATGGGAAAAGCAACAACAAGTGGGGTCATAATTGTAATTAGCAGGAGTTGAATTAGTGCCAAGTGAAGCCTTGCAAGCTCTGAAGGAATATGACCCTGAGATAGAAAAGATGACACCAGAAGAAGCCAAGAAATTGGTTAAATCTAGTGGGATGCTACAAGTGGAAGGATGGGATCTCACATCAGCATTCATCATTGACTAGATAAGAAGGTAGCCTAATGCAAAATTGTCTTTAGAGACACAAGTTGGTGACATGAATAGGAGGTGTGGGTATGATTCATGATCTTAGACATTGGCAATGTGGGCCCTTGCACCAAAAAGACAAAAACCCTCTCTAATTAATGTGCAAGAAAAATAGGATGGGGATAAGATCATTTGGTCTATCCACAATAGAGGTGATTTAGAGATCTCTCAAGAACTTACTTATTTTTCTCATCTAAATGAAGCTAAAGTTGAACAAATGTCAAAGAGATATCAGAAATTGTTTGATGAAGCAAGTGTTGTAGTGAAGGATATGGAACTATGCTTAATAAAGATCAATGCATTAGAGAATCTGGTGGTAGAACGAAATTTGAAATTAAAAGAAATCCTTGAGGCTATTCCTGCTCCACCTAAGTAGGTTTTGGATGCACTATTACAAATTGAGGATGCAGGGGATATTTCAAAGGAGACAAAGCAGAGTGATAAAGATCAGAATAAGGAGGCTTTGGAAGCCTTGGAAAATATCTTGCAACACATGATCAACGTCCTAAAAGACAAATTTTATCTAGTATACAGTGCTTACAACAAGTTGTCTGGGCTACAAATAGAGGTAAATGATTATGTTTCAACTTTGAACCCTTATTTTTGAACCTAGTTAGTAAGGACTAATTTGTTTGAAAGGTTAGCAGCCCTACAACCACTTAGGGAAGATCTCCCTAAGATTGTGACACAAGTGGGAGAGGAAATTGAGAAGATTGGGATTACCTTGTCTTTCTTCAAGGGAAAGGAAAATTAGATTGAGCCTAGGGTCAACATGTTTGGCTCATATTAAAATAAATTTATTCCTCCAATAAAGGGAGAAGATAATGAGATTAAGGTAGTAGAAGTATGGAGAGGTGAATTTGATACATTGCTGCCTAATAAAGAGGAATTTATACCTGACAATGGTGAATTAGATATGGAAAGGTTTAATAAGACCCTAGATGAGGCATTCAAAGTTGAGACAGACTTTAATAAGTTTGTTACAAATGCTTTAATTGGCCTATAGAGGTAGAATTTGCAGCATGGGATGTTCTCACTAAGCCCAAGAAAAAGAATCTTGCAACAGTTGACTTAGACATATTGGACGAAGAGTAAAGCAACATCTGGCACCTGATCTATAAGCACGAGGAGGTTAGTCATCAGAAAGACTAGTATAAGTTAGCTTGTATTGGCAGTTGCTAGATCTCGCAACAACTATTTGAGGCTATCTAGAATATCTATAGACAAAGGTGCCAGCTATCAAAGATTTGAAGATTAAATTTGATTGTCTTCCTATTTTGTCTTTCCACCGCTTAACGTCTTACTGTATTTTGTCTTCTAGTATCTTTTAGGGTTAGTTCTAAGCCATCTGAAGCTTTTTGCATCCTTAATCTTTAAGGATTTAAAGATGGCTAAGACACTATATATAGCAAGATGTAATATTAATGTAAGGATGGTGAAATATATGACTGCGAGGCAGACTTCTAAATTTTTGTCTGAGTTTTCAAGCTTCTAGGTTTTTAATGTATTGAAGCAGCATCATATTAATAAAATATAGAGGAGTTTCCTATTCTACATCTTTGTTATCTCTTTACATTTATGTTTATGCTCTTGTATGTTTAGTTTGTAAGGCATTTTAAACATACTAGTTATAAGGTAACTGTGCAGTTGCTTATAAGTTTCTTTCAAGGAAAGAGTAATTCTTGTGAGTGATCCCAGAGGGTTAAAAATATTTGTAAGGATTTGATACAGGCCTATACGAATGAAGAGATAGTTTTTAAGGCACTCCATCTAAACTTCTTGTGTATTTCAATTAATTAGTTTGCTATGGATTTGTATTTCATTTGACTCTTTGCCCAAGATTAAGACACTGGTCTAGGGTTTGACAAACAGTTATTCATCATCAACATTAAAACAAACAAATCATTTAATTTTATGTTCTAAAATAATATTCACGCTTAAGTAATTGTATTTGTAAACACCTAAAACTGGGCAGGTGTCCTCTAATCAATCAAATATGTAAATCTCAGCCAAATGCTCTAAATTTCATCGAAATTGATCAAATCAATTTCAAATGGACATTTATCAATAAAGTTGGACAAAAATCAAGTTAAATAAAAGGATCAAATAAATAATGATATTAAATGATCAAATATAAGCCTAAAGCGATTAATCAAACTATATAATTGATTTTAATCAATTAATTGTATAGTTTAAATCAAAAATCAAATCCAACCTATTCCCCTACATGGCTAATTTAATTAATTGATTGAATTTAATAAATCCTAATCCTTCAACATGAATTTGAGAAACCAATGAGAATTGAGAACGCAAAGCACATGGATCACTCCTAATTCACAATCTCAATCACTCATTTTGAACTTTCAATCTCAATCACTCAAATTTGTCCCTTTGTCCAAACCTTTGAGACAACCATTTAAATTGTCCCCCCATTTGAAACCATCTCAAAGCCTCTCACTCAACCATGGCTTAATCATGATCAATTAACTCTACCCCCTACACTTGGGAAAATCCTATAAATAGAAGCCATTTTGAGAGCATAAAGGATCCTAGAAAATTTGAATGCAAAGCATCCTTATTATAGACATTTCATAGAAAATTGAGAGAAATTGAGAGAATATCATAATAATTTAGCATTATGGAGAGCATTTGAATTAACTATCATAGAAATTAAGAGAATTGAAAGCTAGTTAGGCATTATCTTTATCAATTTCTCATTCTAGGATTGTCACTAGTAGAGATTAAGGCTGAGAGCTCTATTAGAAAATATTAGTTAGAGATCTATGAGATGTTAAATGCTTTATTTGTCAATTCTTAGATTAAATTGTATTATTTTTTCCATAGAACTGATAGATAGCACCTTTATTTCATGAAGGTATGATTTATACATACACAAATGGTGTCCACCATGGGGCTTTGAGCCTCTAAATCTCATTTTTTTGTTAATTTTCAAGTGTTTTTGGTGCATTTTCTACTAACTTTGCAGGTTGTAGGTCCAAGTGATGCCTACCAGTAGTAAAGTGATGCCTACCAATAGAAAAATGATGCCTATGAAGATTTTTTCTTTTCTATCTCGAATTTCTTTCACCGCCTACAAGACAAAGTGTCATGCTTATTCCTGTAAAGTGATGCCTGCGAGTCAAGAAATCACGCCTACAAACATTATTTTTCTGCCTTCTAACCTTTCTATTTTGCAATTTGCACATTTTGCACCACCTCTAATTTAAATTTTAATGTCTTTAATTGTTTAAATCACGCCTAGCTGACTACAAAGTAACACTATCTCACTACAAAGTCACGTGTACGACACTGCAAAATAGTGCATGTTAGCTATAAAATGACGCCTGCTGCATTTTATGTGTTATTTCTTTTAGATTGGTAAATTTAGATTTCTAACTCTCTATTTCTATGTTTTTTGCAGATGAATAGACACCTGAAAGTACAGAAACCAGAGGTGTGCATCAAAAGGCCAAACAAAGAGATAAGGGTTCAAAACAAGTATTTCAAAGAACTTCATAATGCTTCAATTCTGGAAATCTTAGAGAAGGAACAATAATTATATGAGCATTATATCAAAGTTATTAGTGCTTACAAACAAAAATTTCCATCTTTGAATTGATTTCATGCATTAAGTTCTTAAGGTGTTTTTTTGCAAATCTTGCTTAAAAGACTTAATTGCATTTCAATTATCTTTTGTTTTGGTTCACTTTGTTTGTTTGTGTTGACTAACTTGATGGTGGAGCCAGAGAGGGAGCGATCACCACTAGGTGAGTGAGAAATTACAAAGCAAAAAAACATCAAAAAAATGCCTAGCCTTTGCTAGCTTTGAAAGAGGTATTTTTCTCATCAAGTTTTCTTTGCTTAGATTGTGGCAAATTTTATTGGTATCTAGTATAATTAGGGATGATTACAGGACATAATAACTTGGCCAAAATAACCTTGGACAGAATAACCCAACCATAATAACCCGAGGAAAAAATAACCTAGGGTCATAATAACTCATTCCAAAATAACCCACAGTCAAAATAACCCCATAAGAGTATAGAGAAAGGAAAACAAAATTTATAAATTACAAGTATATTTCTAAAAAAAAAATTTATGCAAATTTTCAATTAAAGTATCAAATTATGAGAAATGCCTCTCATATAATCTATAATATTATTATTGTCATAACAATCAACTAGTCTTTTTAGTCTTTCTTTGAGTTCGTGATATTTTTTCCTGCTTGGTTGTGTAGTGTGTCCAGCCATATATTGCTCTATTTTATTCTCTTAGAGACCCTATTCTTTTTCACTGCTTTGATGAATTTCCAAATTGAGCTATGCGATGATTGAAGCAATTCACTAAATCTTCTATGTCATCCCTAAATAGAATTATTGGTTTCAGGAAGATTATCTTGAATAGCTGAATTGCAGTTCCACATTGTGATTGGAAACTTGGGTAACTGTATGTTGCCTCTTCTAGTTAGTATTCCAATCCATGTGTCTTCAAAATAATCAATTATGGGTTGCAAAGTCTCCTCATGTTCTATATAATAAGGAGATTGTAGAAGTGTTTTGAATGCATTGATTACATATATCTGAGGCACAAAAGCTAATTCAACAAGTTTTTTGATCTCAAATGAAAATACTTCATTGACACTGTAACGTGTTTGTAGACCTTATTCTTGAACTTTCCTCCACAAACACTAAGAGAAATGGAAAAAAGCATCTTTGAATAGTGACATTTGGAAAAAATTTAGAAATAGCTCCCTTGAAACCTAATTCAAAATCAATAAGTATAGTTTTTAGGTTTAGATCAGGTTGCAATTGTTTTAATTTTAAAAGTACTTGTGTATAAGTGGATCTTGTTTTAATGGTCATAAGAATATAGATGAGTAGAAATATTGCATCATTTTTTAAGCCATGAATTGTGTACAACTATTGAATAATACTTGGTACTGTTTTGAATGTACCATCACTAAACCAATTTTCAAACTCTTTTAGTAATTGCAAATTTTGAGTGGTGGTGAATATTAAAAAATGATTCTCATAATTACTTTCATGAAAAAGAAATTTTTCCCCTCTATTGGTAATTGTATATTCAATTGGTAAGATAAGATCTCTCGATGTTTGAGGATTTGGTGGTGGTGCTTCAAATCTTATTCTTTTCCTTCGAATCATTTTGGATAATGCATTAGTTGATGGTATTGCTCCTGCTACCAGTAATGAAATATTAGAACATGTAGTAGAAATGATATTTCTTGTAGAGTCTTGAGTCAAGCACGCCATGTCTTTCATTTTATTCAACTTCTGTTTGGAAATGATCATCTCAATTTTTGGAGCATGATTATGTCATGTACTTCTATTACATCACCAGATTCTATTTGTGTTGTAGTATAGCACCGACTTGAACATTTATTTGTAAAATATTATGCACAACGCCAGATCATTTTATTGACACCTTCCCGATGAAGCAAAAATGTGTAACCATTTAAAATGAGTAATTTCTTATTTTTTTGACTTGTTAAAAATTGAAGAGGCAATGTATATATTAAAAATTATGAAGAATTTCTTGATTCCCTAAAAGTATATTTGTTTTTGTATACTTTTATAGAAACCCCTAGGAAAATATAATATAATGTTCAAAAAATTATATTAAAAAACATATTTATTTTATGAATTTTGATTTCTCTTTTTCTTATCACTCTACACATGCTTAGTTCTTCTCCCCTTCTTCCTTCCTTTACTTCTCATAATTCTACCACTTTATATATCCTCTTAATGCCTCTTCATAATGTCTTTTGACTTATATCTTTTCATAATAACTCTTATTTAGCTTATTCACATGAATTTGTCTTTATTTCTATAATTATTTACTATTTTATAAGTTATTTAAGCATATTAAAGATATTTTAAGGCTATTTTAGGGGTATATAATGTTGGAATTATATTGTGAATGTAGTATTGAGAGGGGAGGGGTGAATCAGTACCTCTAAAACTTTTCTTGGTTAGCCCATTAACCCTTAGTCATCAGTTTGTAAATTATCTTATCTAACTGTTCATCTTTCTTTATGCATATGCAATCATAAAATAAGTTCTTTAATATGTAACCATACAAGAAACATTCATGAAAATAGATAACACATAACACAAGATACGGTAACGCAGAAAACTCCTGTTAGGAAGTAAAAACTATGGTGGGGATTGTTACCCACAAGACTTCACTATCTGCAGATAAGAAGGGGTCGGTAAAGGCTTACAATTGGTCACTTCTGATGACCTACCCTGTTAGGAGTATTACAGTGGAGACCTATTAATATCTACTTCATTTGAAGCTTTAGCAACACTGTTAAGTGTGCACTCTGTTAAGAGATTTGTAAAGAACTGTTAAGTCCACCTTCTACAAAAGGATTTTAGATGTGATGCACTTGTTAGAATGAAACTACATAAGTCTTTGATCTGATGATGTATGCAATCTCTAATTGTTGATAATAGATCCAATAAAGCTTCTTATGTATGAGTAATCATCTTTTCATGATTGAATAATACCTTTCTCTGCACGTTGGTAGCCTCTGTGTGTTCTTGATAACTAGATATAATATTTTTCTAAACTTTGCATGAATTCTGCCTTCTACTCCTCAGATGCTCTTTATGGCTATCAAAAACAATGAATCCATAATTTACAATTGGTTGAACATCTATTTATATTAGATTTTAGCTCTATTCTTGATTCACACTTTGCAAGTTAACTCTAGATCCAAGGTTTACAACTTGACCTTGATCTTTAGATAGATATGTTTTAGATCCATTGGGATGCTTTAAAACATTTACATTATGCTTGCTTGACCCTCAAGTAATGATTTAAAACAAATTAAAACTCTATAAATAGAATTACAATGCTTTATTTGACGTGTAAAAGTTAGATCCACTATTTGCGGGTTCTCTAACTGACTTTCAGTTCTGATGGTCAGGCTGCTCTGTAAGTCTATCGGTTTTCTTCTTCGTCAGTGTTCCTTTCTTAAACTATTCATCGGGTATGCCTTTTCTTCTTTGTCAGTTTTTTTCTCAAAACTGTATCATCGATGATGATCTTTGTGTTATGTCATTGACCCGTCGGTGATGTCCTGTTTATCTTGTCGGTATAACACTTGTCAGTGTTCATCGGGTAATTCCATACTTAGCATTTTTACCTTATCGAGATCCTCTCTTCTGTGCATTGGTTAGCTACATACTATGTTCATCGGGTAGCTATATTGATGGTCTCTGTCAATGTTTTTCACTAAGTGTACTAATGGCGAAACTTAATGTCATCAATCTCCCCCTTTGACATTAGTATCAAAAACATGATATGTGCAACATACTGAATGTATTAGTATGTACACCTGTGTATCCTTCTTCCTTAGTCATTTGAATGAATCCCCCTATGTATATGCTGGTAAGTGTAAGTATATATACATTTCCTTATGTACTTTTATTCCCCCTTTTTTTTGATATATTGTACATAACTATCTTTACATATCTATTCCTTCTGTACATACAATATAGATACATTTATATTCCTCTTTTTTTGATAATAAAGGCAAAGGTACTTACATCTTGTCAAAAAGGTGGGAATCCTCCATCATCTTTTCCCATTTATCCTTCATCATTTCTAGAGCCACGTGCTCAAGTGATATCCTTGTGTATATCATAGATGTTGTCTACTACAGACATCTCTAGGGTTGCAATTAAGTTTCTTGCTTCAGAAATATGCTACTGTAGAATAGTAATATTAGGCAAGATGTGTGCCTGTAGTTCGGTAATCTCACCTCTTAATTGTGTTTTAGCATCCCATATTTCTTGCCTTAGCCTGTTAGCCTCAATGACCTTGTCATGATGTGCCTTGACACTATCTGCATTTGAGGTTAGGCTTTGTGCACTAGTTGTGACATTAGAATCTATTTTTGCTAACTTGTCACTATTTTCTTTTGTAAACTTTTCAAGTGTGCACATCTTTTGAACTAAGGTAATTTCCTTAGCAATCATTAGCTCTAATTGATCAGTTAGTTAAGAGAGCTTTACCTTGTTCACTGCCACTTCTTGGCTGATCTTGTCAATTAACTTGTATTGATACTTTTTCTCCGCTTGTTCTTCCATTGCTTGTTCTGCATCTACATTCTGGTTTGTGATGGCGTCGGTAAGAATAGTTATTTTCTCCTTAACTGTAGCATTTTGTTCAAGTTTCACCTCAAGAACAAATTGTTGTAGAACGTCTCTTGCCTTGTCAAGTTCCATTGCTTCCCTATGTTCCTGTATCATTTTCTTCTAAATGGCTTTCCTTTGACATAGCACTCCAAACTCTTGAAGTTTATCTGTATCCAAAGTAGTAATATCCCAGTTTGGGAATTCTATTACTTCATCCATTATGATAGCCAACATATTCTTCAATGCTTTCCTCTTCTTCTTCTTTGGCTGGGTGGCAGATTGATGTACTACCATTTGTAAACCTTGAGGTTGGGTTGACTTGGTAGGTGAGGTTTGAGAAGATGAAGCATCCTGTTGTTTCTGTTCTGAGTCCATCGGCTGGTTTTGTGAAGACGTCTCCTCATTGGCCTTAGGTGTATCAACATATATATCTTCTTCTTTTTTTTATCTTTCATCCTGCTTGAATTCTTCACTCTTATCTTTTTCTTCATCCTTTCTCAATGTATCCTTTGTTTTGTTATCTACTTCTCTGTTCTTTTCATTAGACACCTTTTGTTGAGTGTCGGTTGCATCTTTCAGTTCTGTATCTGTATCCTTTTGAGTATTGGATGCATCTTTGTTTTCATCATTACCCATGTCCTTGGGTATATCATCAACTTTCTTAGATGATTTGTCCTGACTTGATTCAATGTCAATAGCATCAATTAATATATTCATGTGTGTTGGTGTATTGACTATTGCAGTGTCAATAATTGAATCATGTCCATCGGTATTGCCCTGTGCAATATTTATATCTTCATCTTTTTATACTTCTACTACAGGGTCTTTTCCTATAGTGTCATTGACAATGTTGTCTAACCATGATTCGTCATTTATATCATCAGCTAAATTACCTTTTATTTTCAAGTCATCCTTGGTAAATTCTTTATCTTTACTCAAGTCAATGTGAATTGGACTTGGTGGATTTTGACTCTCTTCACTTTGAGTGTGGTCAAGAGTAGTGTCTGGCCATACTTCATCTACAATGTCAGTATCTTTTGGGCCTTCTAGATCACTCTCTTCTTTATCCATTTCAACAGATGAGTCATCTTGTATATCTTTGATGGTGATTGGTTCTTTCTCTGGACTAGCTTCCTTAGTGGGCTTTTTGAGTATCTTGCACCACTTCTTAATGCTATTTTGATCAAGATCAATTAGCTTTCCCTTGAGAAATTCATATGCTCTCATTTTTGGTGAGAACTCTTTTTCATACT
>MU228144.1:2738509-2759495 GCA_018584345.1 Thuja plicata | reverse complement strand
GTGACACTCCCTTTCTCTATCATCATAGTCTTTTATTGTGATTCTTTTATTTACATCAAGGTCTTCAGAAAGACCAATATTTCTGATCATTTTTAATGTACACAAATTGAGACCAGATCCACCATCTATAAGGACCCGTTTGATTTTAGTGGAGTGGATTTTGGTTTCAATATGAAGGGATTTATTATGATGGAGGTCTGGGCCTTAGAAATATTTGTCAGTGAAGACCAAATGCTCTTGTGCAGCTAAATTTCCTATCATGTCTTAGAATTGGGATGTGTTAATTTTTTTAGGGACACGAGACTCATTAAGGGCATTTTCAAGGACTTCTTTATGGATGGGGGATGTATGAAGAAGCTCAAGGATAGATATATGTGCAAACATCTTTCCTAACTAGGCCAACAAATCATAGTGTGAGGAAGGCCATGTAGTTGTTGATGGTGCAGGTAGTGGATTTGTAAAATTTGATGGATTATTGGCAACCTGGATAGTAACCCTTGGTCTTCAGGTAGTAGCATTGCAACTGGCACCTTTAAGTGTAAGGGTGTTCATGTGATTCTCAAATTCTTTAATACATCCACAAAGAGCATCAAAACCGAAGACATCATTTTCCTCTAAACTTCCACATGTGGGATCATTACCTATGATGATGTTTGTGGAATAGTCATAAGGAATGGCATTAGATGCATTGTTTTGATTGTGTTTAGGAAATGGTTCATTGTAGACTTTTAATTCCGCGTTTGATGATGATGGGTTTTGTCCTTCAACCTCTATTTTTCCATTGTTTATGAGGTCTTAAACAAAGTGTCTCAATTTCATACACTTATTAGTGTCATGTCCCTTGATGCAATGATAATCACAGTATTCATTGTCTTTACACCAAGCAGGCTAGGGTTGTTTTTCGTCAAACACTTGATTGTTAGGATATACCATCATGTCTTGATCCATTAATCATTGAAAGACCACATCCAACGGTTCTATGAGAGAAATGAATTGTCAACACTATCTGGTATTATTGTTATTATTATTTTTGTCATTGTTGTTATTTCCGTTTTTATTATTGTTGCAAGGGAATAAGTAGGGCTGATTGCGAGGTTGTTGTTGAGATTATTGTTGTGAGGAATTGTTCTAATTTTTATTGTTGTTGTTATTTTTATTGTTATTGTTATTGTGATTATTATGATTATTTTTATTAGATGCTTGGACATTTTGGACATGTTTGGTATCTACCACTCCATCATTGATAACTCCTTTGTTCTTACTCCAAAACTTTGGTTTGTCATTGTTAGCAGAAGAGGTATACTATTTAATGACACCTTTTTGCAAAAGTCCATCTTCAATATTTTTCCCTTTTTTAACAAAAGCCTCAAAAGTGTTAAGAGAATCCATTTTCACTTGCAATGGAATTTTAGATACCAAATGTTTAGTAAAGATATCAATCAAATGATTATCAGGTATCTTCTGAGGCATAAGATTCACAATTTTTCTCCATTGTTGTAAGAAGTTGGAAAAGGTTTCCCCGTTCCTCTACTTGGTATTGCATAGGTCACTTAATGATGCTTTATGTTCAATGTTGTAGGAATATTATCCAATGAATTTTTATGTGATATCAGATAATGTAGATAGTGAGTCGTGAGGGAGGGCCATGAATCACTCCAAAGCGGGACCACCGAGACTCCTAGTAAAGAGTCATTTCAGGTCATTTTCATTGTAGGTGACCACTTGGGATGTGATGTAGAATTCTTTGAGATGTTGGAGAGGGCATCATTCCCCTTTGTATTTCTCAAACTTAGGGATCTCAAAATTTGGGGGAAATGGTTGTATTGTAATTGATTTGTCAAATGGATAAGGACATATATCTTCAAAGGAGAATTCCTTCTTCCCTCCATTTTGTAAGCTATGCACAAGATTTTTGAGCTCATTTACTTGTTGGGATAAGTTAAGAGCATTGTAAGGTGTGAAATGGGGTCTGAAAGATTTTCCAACTCCCAATTGTGAGGTTGAAAAGTTTGTTGAGTTCATGCCAACCATAGGAGGAGGTGTATAATGATAATCTCAGGATATTTTTTGAGTAGACGTCTTCAGTGCAGATGATGGGAATGTGAATGGTGATGATGAGAATTCTTTTGTAGACAAGGGGATGGAAGTATACACTATATTGAAAACACTAGCACCAACATTAGTAGTAGAATTTGTTGTGGTATGAGTGCTATTATGTGAAGTGATGTTAGGAAAGACACCAAGGATTTGTTGAATTTGTTCCCCTGTTAATTGAAATGTTGGTTGTAAAATAGATGTGGGGATTGATGTAGAAGGCCCACTGGAAGTGGCCTTCCCTTTTTCGTGTGATGACATTATATTCAAGGTTGAGGCTATGTTCACAGTGGTTGTAGCCTTGATGATATTACTAACAAGGAGAGATTCATCAAAATTAGTGGGTATTGTGACCCCATTATTAATAAGGTTCATAAAAATCTCTCCACCATTTTGGCTAATGGCTTTTTCAACCATCTCTAGGTTATATGGATTGTTGAGGAAATCATTCAGTTGGGTAGATCTCATCCTGATAGACCAATTCATTCTCATCAGGGACATTGGTTATGTCCTCAGCATGTACTTCTTCCCCTTGAAAGAAGGGATGAGAAAAAGAATTCTCAACATCAAGATTGGTGTTTAATTGTGTGTGCCTCATGTTTTTATCTTGGGATCAAGTACCTACCATACAATGATAACCTCAAAAGCATGAAAGATGAAAGAAATATGAAAGTTGAAAGATGAAAGACAAAGGATGAAGTTTATAATTGTGACTGATGGTGATCTTTAGGAGAAATGAATTTGAACTTGATTTGATTTTTGATTGTATTTCATTGATTTGATTAATTTGGATGGATTGGATTGAATTGATAAAGATTGATTTATTAGATTTGAATTAGATTTAAAGGTTTTTGGATGAAAACCTAGGTGAAACAAGACATTATGATGATGTAAACACAAAGGGATTGATTTAGATAATGTCTTCTCCTACTTGGTGATTGACTTGTAATCCCAAGAAAAATAAGACAAGATCAATGTATTTTTATTGCCTGAGATGGACTAATGTTCTACAAGAAATAACGTGTTCACTAGAGATAAAGGTCTGAAACACTTTGATTGGGATCTTTCAACATAATGATGATGGGGTGAAAGATTAGATTTGAATTGATTGATTTGATTGAAGTCCAAGATTGATTGATTTTTTTTTCTCCAAGAAAGAAATGATGATCTTGTGATGATGAGGAAGTGGTGAATTGATTGAAAATTTGAAGGTCAACAATGAGTCTTATATAATTGTATTGCTCAAAATGAATGAAGCCATGATTCATATGATTTTTGGACATGACTTAGGAAATTTTGTTGTTGTAGATGATAGCATCAAATTTCTCAAAATCTTTAATCTCTTACTGAATAGATTTGTTGATATGTTGATATTCCTTAGCTTTTCTATCAGCTTCTTTCTTTTCTCTATGGACACGGGGAACCAAGAGCTTAACTTTCTTATGTTTTCCTGAATTGGTCATGTCTTGTAGAGAGAAATATCAATTTCAACCAGGTAAATGAATGTTTCATGATAAATGAATTTAGGAGCTTCTAAGGAATCAAATTTTGAATGCTTTTGTAAATCTTGATAGCTCACTATTTTCAAGCGAAGATGATCATTCTCAAATGTAGATGACGATCTACAGAGATGATCGTTCCAGGTCAGCGATGACTATTCTTGATTGGAGATGACTGTCTTAGGTTGAAGATGACCGTTCTTAATCAGAGATGAAATTTTTTAATTGGAGATGATTGTTTATAATTTAGAGAATTTTTTGATTAAATATGATCAATAGGGTCTTCCATTCTGATTTTTTGGTCAATTGTTCAATGGAAAGAACCAATTTCAATCATTCAAACCAGAAAATAATAGTCATGTCTAAAAACTATCCAACAAGGGACAAAGCAACCTTGAGGGATACAATAAATTGTGACAAATTTATCAGATGGGAATTTTGTGTTTGTTAAAGTTACCAATGCTTTTAAAACACTCAAACACAACCTACCTATGGAATTTGGATTAGCTTGAAAATATTTACCTGCAAACATAGGCACACACATGAGAGCTAATCAGAATATGGTCATCACCAAGCATGCAATGGCTTCAGTCATGATGTAGTATTACCTGACTCCAAATGCTCAAGGTGGCATGAATGTGCGAGTGATATCGGGTGGTTACTATCATTCTTGCACAAAAATTATCAAGCTTTCGGGGGTGAATCATGTAGGCTTCTGTTTTAACATTTCTTAGTACAGGTCTCCATTCGAATATGTCCTTTGTGTCTGCACAAGCATGGTTGAGGTGTATAGCCCCACAAAGAACCTTGGCATAAGAAGTCACGTAAACATGATTGAGACCTCATGGCCCTACTTTGTGCTAAGCATAAGCTAAGTATAAGCTCAAACACTATCCAACTTTTGAGGCTTTAACCCCGAGAAGTAAAAAAATTTAACGTGAGTTGGAGTGGTGGGCTTACACCTCATTCTTAGGTGGGTCATTCTTGGGAGATTTTTCCTCTACCTGTAGGCCCAACTAAGGGATTAATTGAAAAACACAGATTGACAACAAAAGGAGTTTGGATTTTTTATTTTCCCACAAGGAGAAAAGAGCATACTCTCCTATCCGATGTTGTTTTCTCCTAAACACATAAAGCAATTTTTTTTCTTTCCCAAAGGTTTATTTCTAATTACTTTATCAAATGATTCTAGGTTTCTGATTGTCTTAAAAAGACAAGAGAATACTCCCCTATCACTTAATAAAATGTATAAATAATCCTTTTATTAAAGTGCCTAAGAAAACATTAAATAAGATACATTATTTATTTGTATCTCCTAGGCAACCTATAAGAACAATATGTGAGTAGTTTAGTTTTTGTCTTCTTTCAACATCTTGTAACACAATATATTAGTAGTCTCAAAAGGTTAATCTTTAGAATCAAGGTGCTACAAAACCCAGATGAAATTAGTAACACAAAAAACCTGCTAGAAAATGGAATACAATTAAAACAAATCATAGAATATAGTAACAGGTCACAAACAAAAATCTGTGCAAATGACAGTTTGCAAGCGCAGAAAATCTATACTTGACAGTATGATTTTTTAGTAGCGTAGACAATAGAGCATAGGTGGAGATGACAATTTGCAGAGATGATGGTCAACCTGTGCGGATGACAAAATAGAAAACTAGGGTTAAATAGTTGTGGTTAAATAGCAATATTTTTTGAAAAAAATTAGCAGCATTTAACTTTGTAAAAATGATGACCTATCAGAAACCTGAGAGTTAAAAAGCTAAAATATCTCAAAAAATAATTTAAAGCAACTTAAATACTGATAGTTAATTATCCCGGTTAGAGACAAGGATCTGCGCAGATGATCGTTCAACATATATGCTCATTCCAGGGTGGAGATGGCTTTGCATGACGGTTTCCAAAACTGTGCAAAAAGTTAGAAAATTGGTTTTAATTCTAGGAATGTGGGTCCCACCGGGATTGCCAAAATGTATGTGATGAAAACCTACCTATCAAGAGAAAACCTAAGACATGCAAGCATTAGATAAAACAAATGTATAGGTCATTTTAGAATATCTTAAAATAAAACTCTAAACATAAGCCTTCCACCACAACATCTGATGAGTCAAACAAGGGCACCCAAGCCTTGTTGATTTTATCTTAGAGAGTGTTGTGGGTGTTCTCTCCCAACATAATATAGAATTCTAGTATGATTTCAAGGATTAAATGGGTGAAACTAAATGCAAAACTAGATGAGAATGGATGATGAAAGGCCCAAGAACTAGTTATAAAGAACTAGCCTCAAGAATTCAATGAAACATGGAGTAGATGAGAACTAAATGCAAAGATATAAGAATAAATACAAGACTAAGAGCTATGAATGAGATATAAATACCATGATTCAATACAATACCTACCAAACAAGGTTAGTAAAAGAAAAACATTAAATGAAAGCAAAATAACTCTAAGCATAAACTAGCATGATAACAATGCATGAAAAATAATAGGTGATTTACTCTTGGCAAGGCTCCTATTTATAGGATTTTGGAGGGCTTGGGTGAGGTGGAGCACATGTGGCATCCACATAGGTGCCACATGAAGGACACATAAGCCATGCAAGAAACCAAGTTTTCTCACACATGTGTGAGTAGCATGAGATGTGATGGGTCAATGTGTACTTGAAATACACCTGTAAGAGATATTGTCATAAAGTGTGTAAGAAATGTCATAGATTTGGTCAAATAAGCATTTTTGGAAAGTGTAAGAAAGTTTCATCAAGGATGTAAGAAACCTTGTTGACAAAAAATTATTATTATTTGAAAACTCAAATTTTGGAAAATTGCAAATAATTAGGACTAATGGGTGTAGAAATCCTAAACATTAGCCTAATTAACCTTAGTTAATTAGTGACTAGGCTTATTTGTTGAGAGTGATGTGAGGTAGGATAGGATCTAGGTTTAGATTTAATTAATCCAAATTAGATTTAGATAAATGTAGTTTAGAAGAATATTAGCATGTGAGGGACAAATAAATTAAAATTTTATTTAAAGGGGAAATTAATGTAGGGAAGGTATTAAATAAAACTTAATACACTTAGGAGATAGATATTTAAATCAGGTTTAAATACTATAGAGTAGTGAACCTAATTTGATTAAATAAATTTAATCAAATAAGTGGAAGAATATACAAATATAATTAATTAAAAAATTATAAATGTTAAGGGATGATTTTAGGCATCTACAGCGGGCTAGTGGCAACTAGGCAAGATGTTAATTGGGAGGTTGAGTTAGCATCGGGTGCTAGACTAACTATTAGATCGCTTGTCAAAGATTGTTAGGTGCAAATAGGGGACATGACCACTACAATTGACATTTGAATTACACATCTTGGTTCATATGATGTGGTCCTTGACATGGATTGGATTTGCACCCATAACAACAAGATGGACTGTAAACAAAAGAGGGTAGAGTGTGTGGATGATTATGGTACCCCCATAGTGATTTTAGGTGTGCAGAGGCCTATATCTCTTTATGTGATCTTTGCTATGCAGCTTAAGCAGTGCATGCATGAGGGATGTCAGTTATTTGCTATTACCATCAGTGACAGAGAGGAGGAGGAGGGAGAGCCTTCACTTGATGACCATCCTATATTATAGGAGTTTTAAGATGTTTTTTCTTTGGAGATACCTAAGATGTCACCACCTAGGAAAGTTGACTTTCATATAGACCTTGTGTTAGGAGCTAACCCAGTATCTAGAGAACCTTATAGGATGACCACTCATAGACTTGATGAGCTCAAGATTCAGTTGGAGGAGCTCTTGGAGAAAGGGCATATTCACCCGAGTGTTTCACCTTTGGGTGCACCTGTTATCTTTGTTAAGAAGAAGGATGGATATATTAGGTTGTGTATGGATTACTGCCAGCTGAATAAAGTAACCATTAAGAATCAGTATCCACTTCATAGGATTGATGCCTTATTTGACTAGCTTCAAGATGCCCAAGTGTTTTCAAAGATATATCTAAATTAAGGGTACCATCAGTTATGGATTGTAGAGAGTGATATCCGCAAAACTAATTTTCGTACGAGGTATGGTCACTATGAGTTTACTATGGTTCCATTTGGCCTCACGAATGCTCCATTTGTATTCATGAGTCTCATGAATGGAGTATTCCATAAATTTTTAAATAGATTTGTAGTAGTTTTCCTGGATGATACCCTAATTTATTCTTAGAATGAACTAGAGCATAGGGAGCACTTGAGACAGGTTTTGCAGTGTCTGATAGATAACCAGTTATATGGAAGCTTATCAAACTGTGCATTTTTCAAATCAGAGGTCCACTATCTTGGACATGTGATATAAGGAGATAGGATCATAGTTGACCCATTGAAGATTAGAGCCATTATGGATTGGCCAACACCTACCACTGTGACTAAGGTTAGGAGCTTCGTGGGTTTAGTAGGCTATTATAGATTGTTTCTTAAGGGGTTTTCCAGAGTGGTGCACCCTATCACATCTCTTCAAAGAAAGGGAAAAACATTTGAGTGGTAAAAGAAGTGCAAGAGAGCCTTCCAGTAGCTCAATAGAGCTCTTACCAATGCACCTATCCTTATAGTGCTAAATCCTTCAGCAGACTTTGTGGTATGGACATATGCATCTTTAGATGGTTTAGGAGCCATTCTTATGCAGGGTGGTTGAGCTATTGCCCATGATTCTAGGAAACTCAAGACTCATGAGCTTAACTATCCTACCCATGACCTTGAGCTAGCAACAGTGGTGCACACTTTAGTGAGATGGAGCCACTTCCTCTTGGGTCACCATTTTGAGCTTAATTCAAATCATCAGAGGTTGTAGTACATATTTACCCAGCTGAACCTTTATGCTTGGCTAAGGAGATGGATGGATTTCCTATGCGAGTATGACTTTGATGTTCATTACATCAAGGGAAAGGATAATATTGTCACGGATGCATTGAATCGAAGATGACATGAGCTTTCTTCTATGTCCACTAGCATAGATTTGAGAAAGCATATATTATAGAATTTGCATGAGGACAAGTTTTATTCATAGTTATGTCAGTTGGTTCAATCTCAGAGACCCCTTGAGGGGAGATATGTTGATTATTCCTTGGAGACTGATGGACTTTTATGTCATAGAGGAAGCATTTATGTACCTTATTTTGGAGGATTGCATGATTTTATTACACTTGAGGCTCATAGAGCATCCTATGTAGCTCATTCCAGAGTTAAGAATTACATACAGATTTGAGGCATCTTTATCATTGGCTAGGAATGATATTGTAGATTTCTAGGATTGTGGCTAGATGCCTGGAGTGTTAGAGGGTTAAGGCAGAGCACTGTCATCCTAGTGGACTTCTTCAACCACATGAGATACCAGAGTGGAAGTGGGACACTATTTCCATGGACTTTATTGTTGGTCTTTCATTATCTTCTCACTGCCAGGATGTCATCATGGTGATGGTTGACAAGTTGACCAAAGTTGCCCACTTCTCACCCATCTGTACTACATTCACAACACCAACAGTGGTGCAAGCATTCTTGAAAGACATTATCAGACTTCATGGCATACCATGTAAGATCATATCAGATAGGGATTCTCTCTTCACATCCTCCTTTTGGAGGGAGTTACAGGCAGCATTGGACACTAGGCTCAATTTGAGTACAACCTATCACCCTAAGATAAATGGGAAAATAGAGAGGGTCAACCAAGTGTTGGAGGATATTTTACACATGTATGTGATTGATCGTTAGTCTCAGGGGGAGGATTATCTGCACTTAGTTGATTTTTCCTATAATAGTGGACATCATACATCATTGGGTATGTCACTTTATCAGACTTTATATGGTAGACCATGCAGGATGCCTTTGAGTTGGAAAGGATTGAGTATAGAGTTTCCATTAGGCTATAATTAGTCAGGGATATGGAACAACAAGTAGTCTTGATCAATAAGCATCTTAGAGAGGCTCGGGATAGACATAAGAAATATACATATGTGGAGAGGGTTGATAGAGTCTATATGGATGTAGACAGAGTATTCATGAGAGTACATGATCACACAAGAGTCCAATCCATTTTGGAAAGGGCTCTAAGCTTGCACCTCATTTTGTTAGACCATTCAAGCTCTAAGAGAGGATAGGCCCAATTGCATATTGTCTAGCTTTTCTACCTATCATGTCACACATCCATGATGTATTTTATATTTCAGTTTTGAGGAGATATATTTATGACGAGTCTCATATTATAGATTGGGATGCCTTGCAGGTGGAGTCGGATGGACAGTTGGCTTTGGATCCCATTTGTCTATTGTCTCGATGGACATTGGCCCTTTGAGGTAGAGAGATGGATCAGGTTGGAGTCCAACAGTAGTGTTATGATGAGGTCACAACATAATGGGAGGATGCACCATGAATGAGACTTTTGTACCCCCATTTTTTTTATGAAATCCAGGAGGAGGTTCATGCCTAGGGGGGAGGATGTGAGGCCTCACCCTGACCCTTCATAACATAGCTGACACTTTCATATTTTTATTATCATGATGACACACTATTTTGATATATTAAAATCATTTGGACAGTGAATTCATATCATTAGACCTTATATAATGATTTTTTTATTATATTGATGATGTTAGGATATACTTTATATGTTCAAATTTATTGACCTTGATGATATGAAATAGAGAGTAGATTGAATTCTACATACTATGTTTTGATTTGGTATAGATTTCATGAAATATCATTCAAAGAGAATATAATGTCAAATTAAAATTATATATGACAGCTTGATTATGAAAATACTTAAGGGTGCTTATGATAGTTGAATTTTAGAAAACTACATAAGAGTTTTAATAATAATTGATGAGTGTATATATATTTTTGCATGCAGAAATCTAATAGTATATGTCATTTTAATTTATGACGAATCTTGTGAAATTCAAAGTATCAATAGATGTGTTTTATGTTATCATTAATGTTGCATATATTTGTGTGTGTGTGTGTGTGTGTGTGTGGTTTCTTTTATGAGCTACTAATATTTAGATCTAGTGTGCAGGAAATTGACCATGGAATTTAAATCCAAGGAATCAAGGATGGATTAATGTGAAAACCTTGTTAAGCCAAGGTTAACTCCAAAGGGATATATAACCTTGTTGTTATGTGTTTATTTAATAAACGTAATGTTTGAATGTGTTATTAATTTTTAAATTTTGTAATTGCGATTTATCCACTTGGAATCCCATGTGTATAGTGATGTGATGTGCTTTTTATGTGGTGTCAATTGAAACTTGTACATGTGAGTTGGCATGACCAAGTGAGTTGGAGTTGGTTAGATTCTTTCCTTAGATTCACCTTTTAGTGCCCCTAGGCTAGATACCTTGGTTGTTGTGTCAAAGGAGGGAATCCCATTTTGTAATTTCATAGGTCAACTCTTATTGGACTTTTGAGGGGTTATATGGAGCCCTAGGGATTAGTTAGAGTTATATTTAGATATCTCAATAGGTGTAGGGGTTATTTTTTGACCAATAAAGTGTCCAAACCTCATTGTTGACCTTTCAAAGAGTTCCTTCTTTGAGAGTGACAAGGTTGAAAAGAGTGCCCAATCATCTTGAAGGTTAGGTAGAGAGTTAGGTGAGAATTCCTTTTTAGTGGAATTTTGGAGGAGTTTTGAGGTTGATTGCCCACTCTCCATACTTGGAGACTTCTAGGTCAAGTTGGTGATTTGGTGAAGGAAGAAAAAGATAAGGAAGGGAAAATATCATCTCAAGCTTCATTTTTTTCATTGATTAGAGGATGGTCGGTGCTCCTATTATGGAAGAACCATGTTTTCCTTTTATTTTATGTGTGTGTAAATGTAACTTGTTTTGTCATGTTGTTATTGTGAAGCTTCAAGATTTTTTCATGGATTTTCTCGTGTTCTCTTTTTGGTTGTTTTTCTTTGTTTTGTTATGGGTGTGCAAGGCTATACTCACCCTTGGGAGGGAAGAGATCCTTGAGGGTGAAGGATTTTAGGAATTCCCAAATAGTGTAGAATCTCTTCTCATTGAGGAGAGGGATATGGCATGGAGCTTGGGCTCCATGTTGCCATTTGTTGTTCTACACATTTGGGGGTGATAAGAGGAGAAATTTGTATGTGAAATGGGAGAATGATGTTGTGATATTGTCCTTGTGAGACATTTCTCATTTATCTATTGAGCCTTGTTGAAGAAATTGTTAATTTGGTATTTTTGCATTCTCCTATTTGGGTTCATGTTCCACCTTCACCCCTCTTCATGAGTCCAAGGTGATCCATTGTGCAATCCATGGGAATTGGGTGTTTATGTAAATGATGTGTTGTTGTTCTATTGTGTTGAAATGATTGTACTCATCCATTCTTGGTTCCCTAAGATCGGGGGTGGCCTTGTAAAGTCCTAGGTTGGGAGGTGAGCCTCCATGGCCAACCTATTTATTTTTGCAGGTTTTGAGATTGGAATCATAAAGAGGGATAACTTGGTAAAGAGAAGATTGTGTTGGAGTATATTTTGTAAATATACGAATCATGTGGAAATGTCCATGTTTCAATCCTTGTAAGAAAAAGAAATATATGTACATTTGTTTTGGTTTGGAAAGGCTCTTGTTGAATATGTAGTATTATGTTACCTCTTGCAAATAGTAGTTGTTTGAAAGTTAAAATTTGTTTGGAAGAGTTGTTGTTTTACAAAGAGTATTAGTGAATGTTAGTGTATAAAAATAGATGGGTAATCTCCTATGTTAGAGAGTTTGAAGATCACAAGCATATGTTTTAGTATTGGTGAATGCATATATATATATATATTTATTTATTTATTTATTTATTTATTTATTTATTTAATTATTTATTTTAGGTCGATAATAGGTTATATTTTAGTCATAAAAAGATGATTACATTCTGTTTATAAGGAGTTATTTCTAGATTCATTTCCTGATACTATTTATCCCCCTTTACATTTTATCACTTATAACTTCCTATACTAAACCTCTATTTTCAAACTATGCTATTATAGACTTAGCACTTTTACAATAATTGACAGTATTACATTGCTTCAAATTTCAATAGGGGCAGCTTGTAGACTTCCCAACTTTCAAAAAATTGACATCTTCAAATTTTGGTGTTTATTGTATCGTTCAAAATTTGACAAAGTCCATCATCCCTTTGTGCATCGATGTGGCATCTTTCTTTTTTAGGCTTTTTCGTTCAAAAAAGGACCCATTGCAGGTGCTACCTTTCTCCTTCACTTATCAAAATTCAGATTTCTGCATTATCATTCACAAAATTTTGGAACTTTCTTCCTCATAAATTTTTCACAGTCCTCCCTTTTCTAATCCTTAAAGAACTCCTTTTCCTTGGAAACACCATGGGTATTACCACCCTCATTTTTGTTTCCTGAGATTCTCTAATGGCTTTACCTAGTTTATGCCATGCTTTCTTTCTTTCCTTGTGTATGCTTCTTTCTTCACCCTTTTAGACTAGTTCAAAAAAGGGATTATTCCTACTTCACTTCCCTCCTCATCATCCTCAAACATTTCACTATAGTCAAAATCCCACCCTGGGTGAGCCCATTCCAAAAGGGATTCAATCCCTGTAGTTAAAGGAGCTTCAAAAAGGGAATTCATGACCCATTTAACATTATCTTCATGCTCCCCTATTTCTAACCCCCATTCCATCACCATAGCCACTATATCCACCTATAGCTTCCATATGCAATGATTATTGTGAAAGAGAGGACCCAAAGTGTCCTGGGCTGCTACAATGACCTTCTTTGTTGGAAGTATTAGCATCTTATTTAGTCTAATATCATCCACTGGGCCAAAAAGGCCTTTCTGTTGTTTCTTTGTTTGGAAGGCGAAACTTGGCTCCATCTCAAACCACTTTTCTTCACCTCTTTCTGTCGTGTTAATCCACAAAGAGTTACTGCTGAAACCATTCTCATCTAATTTTATAAGAGAGTGACACGTTTTTGCCTTAACTCTTGTCACTTCATGTTGTCCTTCTTTACATCATCTTTATTTTTACACGCCTTTAGTGTCACTTACCATTTTTATTTCCAAATTGATCGACATTATTATGTACTTCATATTAAAGACATTCTAAAGGCATCCCCTTTAATCATATGAATGCATTTACTTACCTTTTTTTGATCTTGGGAATGATTTCCTTCATCATTTCAAGGAAATTCTTACACTCCTTACGTCACTCTGCACGATGCTTTTATTGTTGCTTGGGAGAAGAGATATCTCATCACCTTCTAGCTTGAAACTTTCACAATATAACTTGTCCACCTCCTCCAATGACATGGCCCATTTTGACATTATGTATGCATCTTTATTACCCTCTCTTCTTATATGTGTTATTCTGAAATCCTCAAAAAAAATTTAACTCCTCCCTCATTATTTCAATCTAATTTTGGTGATGTCATGCATTGATTGTTAATTTTTCTATGGCATGTGTAATGATCAATGAATCCCCTTCAAGATGAAGTTTTTTTATTCCTTTGTTTATGGCCACCATGATTACAATCATTTTTTATTTGTATTCTGCCTCATTATTAGTTCCATCCTTCAATCTCATTTCTTCAATTAACACTGTCTCTCCTTTTGAACTTCTAATTATTATGCTTTCCCCAGATCTTCCAGGTCTATTCTGCAATGCTCCATCAAATTTTTCCTTAAACCACCCCTCTTTGGGGTTCTTCCATATAATTTTCTTATCCTTCTTCCTCTTTGTTTTCACTACCAATGCCCTTGATGGTGATTTGAATCTTATGCCTGGCCAAACCTTCTAAATTTCATTATCCTTCCTTGTGAAAGGAACTTGCAAATCTTGTTTCCTTGAGGCTAAGGATCACATTACTTATTCAATTATATGGTCAATCCTATAGAGACATCTCTTTATTGATTTAATTTCTCCCCTAAAAACCCTTCTATTGTGTTCCTTCTAGATTTCCCACATCACCAGAGATGGACTGAATAACCATATACTGGATAAAGTTGATTTACTTAAAGGCCTCGATCATCCATCCATTTTCCCTTTTACAGTTTGTTCCCTTGGTCCTATCCATCCTAATTTTACCTGCACATGATCCCAGCATTTTCCTGCAAACTTACATTGCACTAATAAATGATCTACTGATTCTTCATTCCTTTCACATAACACACATCTAGTAGGGCCTGCCATTCCCAATTTTTTCCTTCTCTTTGCTATTAAAATTATTCCCTTAATGGCTAACCATGAGAAAACTCCTACCTTTGGTAGCACATCTTGGTTCCAGCATAAATCTTGAGACACAAATTTGTAGTCCCCCATTCCTTCAATAAACATGTAGCCCAACTTAACGGAATAGTTCCCTAAGAGAGAACCACACCATATAAGCCTATCCTCCTTTCCAGTTATCTTCAGTTTTCAGCTTGCATAAATTGTTTGCATTACTTATTTTTGTTGTTCTGAAAGATCTTCCAAATCCACACTCTTCCATCTCCAATATTTTCCCTCTAAACTATCTTGCTGTATAATATAATCACTAACTTTCTCTCCCCATTTTGCTGAGAAGCGAGTTTGTAAATCCTGGTAGATTCCTTCCTCTTTTAATGCCTTATGACCATCCCATGAATCCTCCCAGAATTTAGCCTTTGTGCCATTCCTAATTTTCCATGATAGATGATTTTTTATTATCTACCAGCATGATAGGATAAAGTTCCATATTGTAGAGCCTTTTGGAGGATTCCTGATTGTTAGAATTTTTTCACACTCCCTAGAATCCAAATATCTATCTTGAAGAATTTGAGCACAGTATTGATTTGGTTGCCTATACATAATCCACACAAGCTTTGCTCCTAAAGCCTTATTCATATAGTGCCAATTTCAAATCCCTTCTCCCCCTTTGGCTTTTGGCCTGCAAATTTTTTCCCATGCCAAGAGAGGAATTTTGTCCTCTTCATTTGCCCCATTCCAAAAGCATTTTCTCATTTTCTGCTCTAAGATTTTTAAAAATTTCTTGGAATGTCTAAGCACATCATTGAGTAAACTAACATTTCTAAAACCATTGTTTGCAACTTTAGTATTCTCCCTACTGAAGATAACCACTTGCCTTTCCTGTTGAAGACAATTATTCAATTGTGTATTTTCATTGATGTTACACATGTATTTACACTTATGTAATGATGTTACACAAATGTCTACATTCAGACCGAGCACAGTTGGTGAATGGAAAGAGTTTTTTAGTGTTGATCGAGATCAGTCAGGTATTGAAGATGTTCAGTTTTGACCGAGTTACTCAGGCATTTTAGTCATGGTCGGGCATTAAAGAAACTCAGTATTAACCAAGTTGATTATTCAATGTCAGCCGACTAACAGTGGTTTACATTCTATAATTAATTGGTTATATGAGGCTGACTGAATTGTGATTTATTACTTATTTAGAATTATATTCAAGCCGACTTGATAGGGCTTATCATATATATGAAAGGTCAAGTTTGGATTGAATGTGAGTGTGAGTGTGTGAAAAGTTGAAGAGAAGCATAAGTGTGGAATTCTGTGATATGAAGAGTGAAGGCAAAATCAGATGGGATTCTGATTGAGTACAGAACACTCAGAGCTACAATAGAATATTTGATTAGTAAGGATCCAATTATAATTAGAATAGAGATCTGAATCAGCAAAGACAATTGCTTACACATACAGGTCAATTCATTGTTACTTTCTAACAATTGTAGTAGTGATCTCAAATCTCTTAACAAAGTAGACTTAAAAATATTTTTGTAAATCCTCTCACAAGGTAGAATTTCTATGTTGAAGTGTTGAAGACCTCTAACAAGGCCACTCCTCATAGGGTGATTTAAATCCTCTAACAGGGTCACACCTAACAGTGTGTTTTGTAACCTTTAACAGAGTTGGCTCCTAACAGGGCTCACTTCAGAATAGTGAAAAACAACTTAACTAGTTACATTGGTGGTTTTTCCCATATTGGGTTTCCATGTTAAATCTTGGTGTCACCTATGTATATGTTATTTGTTTCATGCTTTATGTTTCTTCACTTAATCACTAAAGTATAATTGCATTGGATATCATAAATATTGCTTTAACACCCGAGTTACAAAATAATATCTTAATTAACTGAGTAACAGTGTTATATTGTTTAAGACATCTAAGGGACAAGGGATTTGTTTTGGAGTAACTGATTCACCCCTCCCTTCTTAGTTACTTATCTCATTTCCAACATTTCCACCCTTCCATTTTTTTAGGCACTTCTCAATCAGGTCTTTTCATAGATCTACTTTATTGTTACCTTTAAAAAATGGAATCCCTAGATATGGATTAGGTATTAATCCTTGTTTCATCCCCAAAATTCTATAGATTTTTCCCTATGTGTGTTGTGGAAGTGTTAAAAAAATAAATTTCTAATTTTCTCCAGTTGATGTGTTGGCCCGACACCTTCCCATAAATTTCTAAAGTTTCCTTCATTACTTTGGCTTCTTATTCTATAGCTTCACCCCCTAAAAATGTGTCATCCACAAATTGGATATGTGTCATAGCTTCCACCCCTTCTACCATTATTATGAACAAGAATTGGGATAGGGGATCACCTTGTCTTATACCCTTCTCTTGATAGAAAAAGCCTTGTGGGATTCCATTCACCAACACTGAGAACATTGGTGACTCAATACATCCTGTCACCCATTAGATCCAATTCTCCCCATACCCAAATCCTTTCAAAAATTTTAACAAGAAACTTCTATCAACTTCATCATATGCTTTTTTTATATCAAGTTTTACCATCATTTTTTGTGTCTTGGAAACTCTTATAGAATGGTTTGCCTCATGTGCTACAATAATCCCTTCAAAGATTTCTCTTCCTAGAGAAAACCCACTCTTCTCTTCTGATATGACTTTATGTAGAACATTCTTTAATCTGGTAGCAATCACTTTTGATATTACTTTATACACTATATTACATAAAGCAATAGGTCTAAAATCCTCGAAGGTGACTTGTTCATATTTTTTAGGGACCGGAGCTATGAAAGTAGTGTTAATATATTTAAGTATAAACCTTCCAATTTGTGATTCTTCCACCACCTCCCACAGATCTTTTCCTAGAATATTACATAGCTTCTAGAAAAACATTGTCGAAAAGTCATCTAGTCCTGGAGCTTTGTCACCTCCTAATCCATTCAAAGTCACTTTGACCTCTTCTATATTTATTAGGGACATTAAGTTCCTATTCATTTCCTCTAAAAATACTAGGGGGATTATAGCCAAAACCTCTTGTATCCTCCTATCATCACTTTTATCTAAATTCTTTTTCTTTGAGAAGAAAGCAACAACTTCCTTATTGATACTTTCCTTATCCTCCATCTTTTCTCCCTGACTATTTTGAATGCTAAAAATCTTATTCCTTGATCTTCTAATCTTAAATTAATTATGAAATTTGTTTGTGTTTTTCTCTCCTTTCAGCCATGTCTCCTAAATATTTCCTTTTTCCTAAAGATTTCCTTTTTCCTCAACCAACCTTCCAGTTCCTTTCTCAATCAGATTTCTTCTTGGAAGTCTACCTCTTGCATGCCAGTTACAATCACTTTTAAACTTAGCTTTTGGAGGTCTTCCTCTATCTTATGTTTTTCCTCAAAAATGTTCCTAAAATTCTCTCTATTCCATATTTTGAGTTTCTCCTTAATGTATTGTAACTTTTTGAAAAAAATAAAGGCCTTGTTACCTATTCTTATTGGTGCGTTTGCCCACCATTTGGCAATCATCTTAGCAAAACCATCCACTTAGAACCACATCACCTCAAACTTGAAGGGGCATCTTTCTAGTGTATTGTCATCTTGAATCCTTAAGCAGATCAAAAAATGGTTTGAGCCTTAGAAAGGTAATATCTTTGCTTCACATGTCCATAGTGTGTCTGCCCAATTGCCTGCCAATAAAAATCTGTCTAGCTTTTCTGCAATATTTAAAAAACCTTCTCTCCTATTGGTCCATGTAAAGTCTCCTTTTTTGAAAGGGGCTTCAATCGATCCACAGTCATTAAAAAAATTACTGAAGTCCTTTTGACTTTAATTATTCCATCCCTTTCCTCCTTTTTTATCCTTTGGTTTCAGGATGGCATTAAAGTCTCCTCCAATATAACCATCTCCTCTTGCAATCTATTGATTATTACTGCCAATTTTTCCCATGTTCTCCTTTTCTGCATCCTATTATTTGGGCCATAAATATTAAAGACTAAAATTTTGTAGTTGAGTTGTTTTGAGTGCACTAGTATCCATTTCCAATTTTGTTCTATTTGCCTGATTGTTACCTCTATTGTTGCTTTATTCCATAGAGAACCTAGGCCCCCTGAATCTCCTTGTGCATCTACCATTGCACATTTCCATCTTCCAAACCTCTTTTCAAACATATCTAGGTCTTCCTGCTTAATTTGTATTTCCTCTAATAAGATCAAATCTGGTTTTGTTTGATCAAAACATCTTTTGATCAAACGTAATTTGTCAAAGGCATATCAGCCCCTGACATTCCACGATAATAGTTTCATGGCTCCCAAGAAAAGGCATAGCCTTTTCCTGATCTTAAAATTTTTGTTTCGTCAAAAGCACTTCCTTCCATGGCTAACTTTACCTTGTTCGATTTAGCACCCCTCTTTTTATTTTCCCCAAATCTTGGTTTCAAAAGTTGAGATGTGGTATGTTCCACTGTTCTGGTTTCAACCACCCCCTATGTTTCAAAGAAATGCAAATCATTCAGGACTCCCTCCTCCTCATTATCTGTAGAATTTGAATCCCATTCCTCTGATCCATCCTCACTCTCCCTAGTACTTTTGAAGGAATGTGCAAGATTCCTGATTGGAGAAATCTCTATATCTTTGAAATGTAGATTGTCATCTGCCTGTTCACAAAAAATTCCCTATTGCCTTTGTTGATTTGTCTCATTTTCCATAGAGTGTAGGTCCCCTACCATTTCCTTGCTTACCTCTTATTTATCTTTGGGTTTTTCTATATCCCTAAATTTTGTAGTCTCTGGGATCATCTGAGGCATGAATTCTATTTCTCCCTTGCTCAATATTTGCTCCTCAGGGGTTATATCCTTCAGTTTTGGGTTCCCCAAAAAACAATTTAGGTCCCTCTGTGTACTTTTCACTTTGTTTCTATTAGCGAATAAGGGAAAAGGTGTTCTTCTACCACCTGTGTTGAAATTCTATCCTCTTCCTCATATTGTTTGATGATCATACCCTAAATAGCTTCCTCTCTGGCAGCTTTATAATCCTTCCTCCAGTGGATGTTAAACTGACCTCTATCCACAATATTCATTTGGTTAGCCATAAATTCTTCTGATCCCTTCCAATCACAAAGATGTGCATGTTCTATCTGGTCTAAAAGCTCATCTTCTTCTAGCCCTTTCCCTTTCTTCTGACATTCATTATGCATTTGTGTGGGTGTAATCTTGGTAGTTTCTCCTTCCC
The DNA here is from genome assembly GCA_018584345.1 of Thuja plicata. Classification (NCBI taxonomy): domain Eukaryota; kingdom Viridiplantae; phylum Streptophyta; class Pinopsida; order Cupressales; family Cupressaceae; genus Thuja; species Thuja plicata. Next base: position 2,739,433 of record MU228144.1, on the reverse strand, counting down.
ACACTTTGATCATTTGCTTCCATGTTCCATGCTTTGTCCCTATTGTGATAAAATCTAGGATTGAGTCATTTCTTTGTAGCTTTATTAGGATTCTTGGGTGTATTGATGCATCCTTTAACTTATCACTTCCTTTGCAGATACAAAGGTCCCTATTTTATTTCCTATCTGTTCCAGGGTAATTTCATCCCAATATTCCATTGGGAGAATGTGTAGGTTTAACCATACAAGGTATTCTTTGATCTTTTTCTTTGTGGGATCAAAATTTTCCACCCAATATTTTAAATAAACTCCTCTTCCATTTATTAAATATGGCCCATTGTTGAGGATCCATTCTTTTCCCTCTTTCTCAGCACAAATACTCATATAAAATCTATTCGTTAAAGTCTTACGCTTTAAATTTTTTCCCCATACCTCCCTACACCAACCCCAGATGATCAAAACGGATGGCCATGGACCCAACCATTTGAAGAAAAAATCCCTTTCTCCAAAAGATCCTACTGCAACTATCCAATGAGGATTTGAAATATCAATCATAGACATTACCTCATACCTAATGTTTTCTTCCTCTACATAAGGTTGTTGGGGGTGTTCCTATGGTTTTTCCTTCTCTGAATTTTGCTTTGGTTTATAGAACTTATGTTTGATCTTTTTGAAATCAAAGTTTCTCCCAATGCGTGTGTAAACTGGAGCTTTTCCACCTGTTCTATGGTGGTTCTCCCATCTCCTTCCATTCTCATAGGATCTTCGCACCAGATTTTGATAACCATTTTCCCCATTTTTCCAACCATTTGGGTTCTTCATACTCCAGCTAGTCTGATTGTGGTAGTTAAAGGGCTAGCTTCTATAAGCTTGGCCACTATAAACCTTCCCTGGGTGTGCTCAGAATCCTGCTCTGGCTTGTGTCTGCACCACACCTGCGCATTC
>MU228144.1:2717179-2738147 GCA_018584345.1 Thuja plicata | reverse complement strand
GGTTGTTGTCGCAGCAGCATCTTGACCGTTGTCTGCGAGCAGCACCATGGGTGTTGCGACCCACACGGCAAGGGGGATAAACCCCACTTCACTTCAATCGTCCTCCACTTATGGAAACGTCGCCCTACATGTGTATCAAACTTGCAGCCTCTGCTTCGATTTTCACGGGCCTCCTGCAACATTCAACATTGTTTTCTCTAGACCCCCCCCTTAGACACACACACACACACACACATATATTTATTTATTTATTTATTCTGTAACTTCTTTCTCCATGGATGCTCAGCCTCCAAATCTGTAAACAATTAAAAAAATACATTAATTTGGAGGCTAGGGTTTGTAGATTTAATATGAAATGACTGTAGGGTTTTCAAATTTGAATTTCATATTTGTAGCCCAACCCTAATTTTTAGTTAAGGTTAGGGCTAACCTAAAGAGGGTTAGTTGGGAGATTTTTTTTAAAAATATAATAATATTAAATGAGTGTGTTTATACTTATTTTAAATTCAGATTTAATGCAATTTTCAAACAGAGGGTTGACCTTTTTAATAGGTTGTTTATTAGAATCCTTTTTAAATCTGAATGTGGATTAATGAATTTTAATTTTATTTAGAGAGAGGAATTAATTCAAATAGATGTTAATTAAAATTTTTAATAAGGTGTAAATTTTCAATTAGATTATTGGAGGGAAATTCATTAAAGTATATTTTTAGTCTTGAAGACTATATTGTTAATTTATTTTGTTAATTTAATAATTAATAGAAAAATCTTTCATGGGTTAATGTTGTGATTTTAATTTTGACATTAAATAGGTGCTTTTTTTTTATAAATTAAGGCTTGGGATAATTTTGTTATTTGAACAATAAAATGTGAATTAAATTAAATGCAAAGTTATTATTATAAGATAAACATTATTAGTAATTGGCATTTATGTAACAAGATATTTCATAGTAGGTCAAATTAATTTATCTAGGGGTATAATATGGATAATTCAAGTTGGAACCTTAAGTCCCCCTTATGGCCTAAATTGACGAATTTAAATTTAGTCTGATTAGAGGGTAGAATGAAGGTTCTTTAATTAATAAAATTTTGTTAACAAATTGATGGTAATGATGATGAAGACTGAGTTCAGTAGAATACAAGCAAGTAGAATGGTTAAATCAGTTGTTATTTTGTCATTGATGTCAAGCAATTGATTTTTGGTTTATATTAATTTGCCACATCATTCGAGAGGAACTTAATTGGGCAGATAATAAAGATCATACAATGATGAGGTACTATTGATATAATTATTTTTACTTAACACTTGATTTTGTTAAGTCGGTAAAGCGAGAAAGGTCAAGTCGGTAAAGGGAACAAGCCTAGTTACCGAGTAGTGAGAAGTTTGTTGGTAATGTGAAGTGTTAGTCGGTTGAGCAAAGAAAAGTAGTCATCGAGCAAATCTGACAACCGATAAGAGGTTATTTACTGAGCGAAGTCAGACACCGAGTGAAGATAGTCACCGAGCATGGAACAAAGTTTGAATACAGATTGAATTCAAGGAGCAGAACAAATTTAATACGAAGGCGCAAAGATCTATAAGATGCTAAGGATAAATATGAAGTCTGTTACAAGATCTACAGTCATGAAAAAACAAGATGAAGATCTGAGATGAAGATTAAGCGGAAAGAAGTAAAGTTGTGAGTTCCAATAATAGTGCAAGTCATGAGGCAAAGGTTAACCATTTAACCAAGTTGCAGATACATTGAATCAGTTCATACGAGATGATCTAACGGGTGGGTGCAATTAAAGGTATACCTATTCAAAGAGATTAAGAGGCAAAACAAAGGCCTATATATTATTGAGTTTGTATATTTATACAGAGATGTTGGCGAGTTGAAGAGTTGAAGTGCTACTGAGAAAAGTAGAGAAAGAGGTAGAGATCCAGTCCAGAGAAGAGACTAATGAGTTTTTGATGCCATTAGTTTCATAGAGCGCACAAGGGATCTGATCAAGCAAAAGGTAGTTGCAAAATCATAGATCAATTCAGTACATTGTTGCTTACTAATCTTTGTAACAAAAAAAGTCTTCACCGAATGGACCTAATAAGTCTTTTTGTAAATACTTGTGAAAGGTAACATTCTAGGATAAATGTTTAAGCCTTCTGACCAAGCCACTCCTAACAGGGTAAAGATCTTAACATATCTAAGGTAAATCCCCTAACAGGGTCACATCTAACAAATGTACATTATAATCTTTAACTGGATTGGCTCTTAACTGAGCATACTTCAGAAGAGTATTTCTTTTTGTGGGTGATAATTCCCACAAAGGTTTTTCCCAAATTGGGTTTCCCATTAAATATGGTGTTACATGTGATGCTTGATAACCATGGATGTTAGATGCTTATGTTATATGTTGTTTATAAAGTTTGTGAAGTGTTTACAAGTTTTGGTTGTTGCTGTTATTTGAGTTACCGAGATGAATCAGAGGTTTAGTTTTTAAGTTTTAAGTTTCAATATTTTTTGGTTCACCTCCCCCCCCCCTCTCAGTAAACCATCATTTGGTAGGGCAAACCAATAAATTTAATGGTAGAAATTTAGTAAATTAAACTATTAATAACATTAGTAACAAGAGGGTTAGTCCTTGCGTCAGTTCAATTTTTATGAATTGATTTCTCTTTAACCCTTACTATTAAGTTAATGATTTATCTCACTTCACAAAGACACATTTAGTTAGAACTGAAACCTAGTTGAACAAGCTAGAAAACCTAAGAAGATATGATCTATCAAGGGACGTTGACTAGCTAGCGCTTGTTATGATTCCCCTCGAGGATCATCTTGTTTTATCTTTTGGTTAGCTAATCAAGTAAATATTGGAATATATCACCACAAAAATTTGCAACTGTTATAAACCTTTACATTTAATTTTTTTGTTGGTGTGTTTTGCCCTTAATTTTGAGTATGACAACATCACAACTAGTTTGGATTTGCCTTCATTAGTACCTAATTAAATTTGTTTGAATACGAGGGGAATCATGACAAGGAACGACCATACGGGTGACTCCCTTACAAGGTTGACTTGTCAACCTCACTCGAGATGGTCAACTAGGACTTCTACCCTTAATTAAGTTTAATTTTAAAATATAGTTAATTATGCTGTAAATAAAGGAGTTAAGTGAGAATAATCAATGTGAATGAGAATCAATTAATAAACATGAATTACCATCCTATCATTTTCTTAATTTAACTTTATTAATTTTTTTATCTAGAAGGCACCTCAAAGTATTGATATAAATTCCTATGCTATAATCCTATGATGAATAAGATAATTTTATAACCCCCAAGTTGCAATTATATTGTGATACGTCATTGCATGTTAGTTAAATCATTATTAGATTTATAATTTAATTCTTTCATTAATATGTTGATAAAATTGCCATTATGTCAATAATATATATATATATATATATATATATATAATCTTTATTTCATCTATTATATTCATCATGTCCCTATTGAAATATATCGTAAAACCTATTATAACAAGGTATTTAAACTTTCTTTTTATATTTCAACGTTATTTTACTTTATTGTATGAAATAATTGATTTAAAGGATGCACAAAGGATAGAAGAATGTGAAATCAATGTGGGAACCCATACAATAATAAAATGGGGATAAAAATGAGCACCATTGATGGTGCTTACTTTTTGTAAAGGTAAGAAAATGATGTTTATGGAAAAATCATGTTTTGATACTCAAATCACTTATCACCTTACATTTAATGTTTAGAGTGGAGGGATAAATAAGATATTCCCTTTTATTCTCAAACGCACAAAGGAAGGATCCAAATTGATCAACCCAAAAAGGATCAATGCATAAATGGATCAATCTATTAGAAATAAGAATAAAGAAGGAGATCTTAGGTTTCCCTCCTAAAATGTGTGTGAATGAATGTAAATGTGTGATAGATTTAGAATGATTAAGGATTTGAATTGAAATGGATAGGAGGAATACACAAACCTTGAAATATTGCATATCAAAGAATGTTGTTTTCTGAGGTATGTACTTTGTTTCTAGAAAATCTAAAGTATGATCTGGAACCAGAACGTAGAGATGAACAAAACCCAGAAATATTTTTCTGATCCAACACTGTCTTATGAAAAAGGTCGACCTTGACCCACTAATCTCACCCCTGACCCAATAATCTTGACCCTGACCTACACAGGTCTGACAGAAAATCTGTTCGCAGATCCTGATAGTTCGCTGAAAAGGGTATCTAGATCTGAGTTCAAATATTCAATCCTGAACCTGTACCTACAAGAAAAAGAGAATTGTTTATTGGGGGGAGGGGTTTGCCTTAGTCAAACCCCAATTTAGGAATTAACCTTGAAATCAATAAAGTATAGAATGCTATCAAGTAGTTGAATTGAATCTAAGAATGAAGCTATGATATTGAATAGATATGCAATTGTAATTCAAATGTAGTAAGTATGTAAATATGAAAGCTTGGACTTTAGAAACCATAAACCTCCATGATTTTATGCTTGGAATCCACCTTCAAGAGATGATGAAAGAGTCTTGAGGATGCACAAAGGATCTTGAAGGAAGATCACACCATCATGATGGCTAGATCTAGGGCTTGAATGATAAATCTTGAATGCTTGAACCAAATCCCTTTAAAGGATTGAAAGCTTGAATCTTGATCTTTAATGGAGAACTTGAATGCTTGAGAGGAAGACTTGAACACCTTGAAATCTTGAGAACATGTAGAACAATGGATGCTTGAACCTTTTGCTTCTTGACAAAATCTTGGTTAGAGCTTTTTGCACTTTCAAGACTTAGAGAAAATGAGAAGAGAAGGCTCCCTTTTATATGAAACTATGGCACAATCTTCTAGAGAGGCTGACATAGGAGAATTAAATTCCAATTAGACCCATTCCCATATAAGAGGACCTATCTTAAATATAATTTAGGATTTTGCCGCATCGGAACCCAAAACAGTCGACCCGGAAGCGGGAAAATGAATTTTTGATGACCTCCAGAAGCCGACAAGCTTCAAGATTTGGAAGGGAGACCCAGGTCAAGGTTGAGGTCGACCCTAACCTAGGTCAATTTTGAGTTTGACCCTGACCTAGGTCAATTTCAAGGTTGACCTTGACCCAGGGGGTCAGAACGCTTGGAAAAAAAGCCAGGTGGGATAGAAGGTGCCCGGAGAGGCCCAATTAGGGTCCTAAACAAGCACAAAAGTAGGAGATGATGTAGAAAGGAGGGGATAGTATTATGGTGGTCAAAAAAATCCCATAATGAGGGCTAAACATTCTTAACATGGAAGTGCTTCCATTTTAAGATGATACATTAAGCCCCCACTTTAGCGAAAGTATGGAAATTGAACATGCTTTCGGTAAAGTTAGAAGAAAGACTCTGGTGGATCGCAATGAGGTATAACATCACTAGGTCAAGGACATGATCCCCTAGACCAAATATTATAACTCAACATACATGCATAAAATATATAAAAATAAAGAGCAATCAGTCATAGAAACATACATGACTACATAAGCAGGACAAGAGCAACACTATAGATAGCATAGCTTCATGATCTAATGCTACTAGCATGAAAGTGAAAGAGAGAGAATGGAAGTGATTACCTTTCCTAGTAAGATGCCCACCTTACTATGAATCACCAAGGAGGGAAATCCCAACAGGTTCACCCATAAACTATGCTTGTAACTGTAATGTGTCTTCTGACGGCTTTTGAAAATATCCATAGATCCACATTCTTGTATCACTATGAATATAAAATGTGCGTCTTTTCAGGATTTAGCAACTTATGTGTGTTACCTTCCAAGGATTTATTATATTGAAAATATAAAAGGGTGCGTATCTCTTTAGGATTTAGCAACTTTTGTATGTTACCTTCCAAGGATTTAGAAAAACTAAAAGTAAAAATGTGCGTCCCTTCAGGATTTAGCAACTTATGTGCATTACCTTCCGAGGATTTAGCAAAAATAAAAGTAAAAATGCGTGTCCCTTCAGGATTTACCAACTTATGTGTGTTACCTTTCGATGATTTAGCAAAAATAAAAGTAAAAATGTGTGTCTCTTCAGGATTTAGCAACTTATGTGTGTTACCTTCCAAGGATTTAGCATGCTATAAAATGTAAACTAATGTAAACTATATTACAAGGGAGACCCTATATATGTCCCCCTCCTTATCATGACTACCTACTAGGTAGGATAAGGAAGAGAAAGAGGATACCTACTTCACAAGGTAAAGAGATATCCAGCTTAACAACAATATACACTATATCCTTAGCAAAGAGTATTGACCCTTACCTCTAAGAACATAGATAATCATGAAATGGATATGTCACATATGGAAAAAGGATCCTCAAAGAGGAAGAGATCTTATCATCAAGACCCCCACCATAGAGGAGTGCTTAGGACAAAATACCATCTTCAAAATAAAGAGGGACCAAAGATTCAATCATCAAGCCCCCTGCGATGAAGAGGAAGAGGAATCTCAGAATGAAGGAGTAAAACTCTAACCCAAAGCAAAGGAAAGAGTTTATCAAGAGAATAATTTGCAAAATAAAGGAAGAGGTGATTTCCTAGGACAATCACCTCCCATATAAGAGGGTATCCATAGTAAAAAAAATATACATCTTTATAAGGAAATAATGTTAATGATAAAAAATGCCACTAAGCTAAGGAAAGTAGATCCTTAGATAGAGGAAGAAGGAAAGTACCTTGCCCCCCAGGGGTGAAAGCAAGGGATATATCAAATTATATCAAGAGATATTGTTGTAGAAAAGAGATATCATGTGAGAAGTGAAAAATTAACCCTTATGAGGGATAACACACGATTTAGTTTCCAAGGTGAGAGATTTATCAACCATGGAAACCCAAAAATAAAGAAATAGGTTATAATCAAAGACATAGATCCTTAATGCAAACCAAAATTCTCATGTATGATTAGATATCACATTATAGATATATATTGCTTAACCAAGGAAAAAGTGAATCCAGGAAAGACAGAAAAGAAGGAGATGGCATCCTTGCCCCCCAAGTGTGGGAACAAGGATGAAAAGGGACCTATTATATCACTCACAATACTATGCAAGACAAATATGTTACCCCATTCACTTTGTTGTCATAAGTTTTGTCAAAGTCATAAGTAGCCAAGTCAAGTCGGTAAAGGGAATGGACAGTACAACCGAGTAGGAGAAGTTAGTCGGTAATGTAAGCAAAGGACGAAGCAGTCGGTAAAGATAGTAGAATCAAGCACCAAGAAAAAATAGTTACTGAGTGGTAATGTTATTCGGTCACAGTTACCGAGTACCGAGTTTGAAAACATACACTGAGCACCGAGAGTAGTAAGTTACCGAGTAGTTGAAGCATTCACTTACCGAGCAACTTCAGGCAAGGCAACCGAGAAAGTAAACTATGTCAAATCTTGATAAGAGCACATTCAATGAATTGATAGATGATGTCAGAAGAATCTATGATCACTAAAGTCAGTTGGTTACAGAATCTACGAACCAGATTAATCAAAAACAAGATGCAAGGCAGAGATTAAGTGACAAAATAGATATTGTGAGTTCCAAGAAGGGAACAATTCCCAAGGTAACAGTCAGGCGGTTTACCGAGCGGCAACAAATCTTAAAGATGATCGAATGACTGAGACTGACCAAGGAAAACCTAATCAAGGAGATTAAGAGGCAAAAACAAAGGATACCTAAAAAGAAAAAGAATCTTTACTTAGAACAAAAAAGGTGGTAAGAAGAAAAGGGGATGTTGTTGTTATTATTATGGGATATAGCAGAGTATGTAAAGATAGCACCAAGTACAAAATTTGCAGAAGGAAGGTTTGATGATCACATCACCGAGCAGATTCAGAGGTAAAGAATTCAGAGCATAAAGAGTATGATCAAGCATAACAGTTTGATGCATTATTTCAGACAAGTTCAAAGCTGTAATGTTCCTAACTTCGGGCATACTAGAGGATCAGGCTGTACGGATGGGATGGACTACATAGGCCGTACGGATGGAAGAATGGCAGACCGTACAAAGAGATGGAGGAAGGCAGTATGGATGGAGGTAGGTCATACGTAGGGATGGAGGGAGGCCATACGGATGGAGGGATGGAGGAGTTAGGCAGTACAGAGGGAGGCAGTAGGTCGTGTGGATGGAGGGAGGCAGGCCGTACAGGTGAAGGAGGCAGGCCGTACGGAGGGAGGCAGCAGGCCATACGAATGGAGGGAGGTAGGTCATACAGGTGGAGTGTAGGTTGTACAGATGGAGTGCAGGATGTACGAGTGGAGGAGGATGGAGGGAGGCAGGTGTACAGATGAAGTGTCTTCAAGTGGGTGTAAAGACTTAGTAATTCCAGGCGCATAGAACAATGAAGTACCAAACAATTGCTAGAGAAAGAGATTATGAATAATAGAGTACTTTGGATTTTCCAGATCTGATACAAGCAGAATAAATAGAGTAGGGTGAGGGTAAATCCCACTGAAACTGCAATAGGCCAAATAGGGAAGGTCTTTCACTTCCGAAGTGGCGCACACCAGAACTCCAACCAAAATTTGCAATAATAATAAGATATCAAACTCAACATGCCAAATACATCCTAGAATTCGGTCGTAAATAACCGTCGGGAAAATCCCAGAGGTGTACAAATAAAGCTAACACGGCAACACTAACCCCTACATTAACATAAAAGATAGGTCCAGGATAAGCTAAATCGACCAAGACCCAAATACAATTTTATTTTATTTATTTAATAACGGGGAAATTACAGTCCTCTCATCCAAAAGATTGCTTGTCCTTAAGCAATTGTAGATTCGGATGATTCAAAATTTGCTCTCCCTCCCAGGTAGCATCTTCCAATGGGAGGTCCTTCCAATGCACCAAAAATTCTTTGACCGTGTGATTCCTCAACTTTTTCTCTCGTACGGATCTGATGATACCCAGATCGAAGATCTATTTTCAAAAAATAGACTACACCATGCAATTCATCCAACAGCTCGTCAATCCTAGGAATAGGGTACCTGTTCTTGATGGTTTTCTTATTTAATGCCTGGTAATCCACACACATCCTCAGAGTTATGTCCTTCTTTTTAACTAGTACGACGGATGATGTAAAAGGGTTGGAACTCGGCCTAATCCATCCCTTATCTAGAAGCTCCTATATTGTTGTTTCAATTTCATCCTTAAACCTTTTAGGATGGTGGTACAGTGTGGTGATGACAGGTTGGGTGCCTGCTTCCATTTTGATAGTGTGTTCAAACCCATGGTGCAGTGGTATGCCTGGTGGTATGTCAGCAAAAACTAATTGATGCTTCTCCAACACATTCTACAGTGCCTCATCCTGATAGAAGGTAGGTTGTCCCTATACTGATTCTGATGAGATAAAATAGTGTGCCTCCCAGACCATATCGTTGTGCCCGAGGATGGCATCCATCCATTAGGCAGAGATTTCCCTTGGTCCTCCATTCAAAATTCCCCTGAGAACAACCTTCTTGCTATCCACCTCGAATGAAAATTTCATCCGTTTGAAACTTTGTGTGTATTCATCCAATGTTTCCATCCACTGGATGCCGAGGATGACTTCCATGTAGTCCAAATCAACTATGAAGAAGTCATTTGTCACCATGTGGTTACCCATAGAAATGTTGAGCTATGGAACCAGATGGGTGCAAGACAAAATGCTTCCTCCTGCCACCTTGATGTTGAATCCTTGGTGTGCCTCTATTTGTAAACCCCTTCGTTTGACTAGTGAGGAATTGATGAAGTTGAGGGTAGCCCCACTGTCTAGCATGACCACAACCCTCTGACCCTGGAGAGTACCCCGTACCTAGAAAATAGAGCATCTCAGGGTTCCAAATAAAGCAGCAATGGACCCGCCTCTTTTCAACAATGTGGCAATTATTTTTGCACAGTTTAGGTTGGCTTCTCCATCCACTGGTTGTTCATCTTCCTCAGCTTCTGGTGCATATTCTTCCTCCTCATTATCTGACATTACTTCAATATAATGGATTTTCCCCTTGCCTAAGCAATGTTGTCCATGTTCCCAAGGCTCCCTATAATTAAAGCACAACTTCCTCCTTCTGAGCTCCCGTCGGGTGGCCACATCTAGTTGAGGTCTCTTTGGCGGCGGTCTGTTGTCCTTTTCTTTGGGAATAAAGGGTGGTTTGGGATGTACATAACTCCTGGCAAAGGAAGAGGAAGATGTTGACATGTCATGTGCCTTCTTGATTGATTCTATGAGTGTGATGGGATTGAACCCCTTCACCCATCCTCTCAAAGGTTCTATCAACCCATCCATGAATAGCGCGACCAATCGTCTCTCTAAAATATATGTTACCAGGACTGATAATCTTTGAAATTCTGAAATGAAATGGTCCACTATACCTATTTGTTACAACTAAGCCAAATCTTTGAAGTTAAGCTCTGGATCTCTTCCATCAAAATGATCCATTAATCTCTCAATGAAATTAGCGTAGGAGGTTATCTGATCGTGGCCCAGAGTGACCATGCCATGATGCCACCATTCGTGTGCTAACCCTTCCAAATGTAGGGCCGCAAATTTTATGGCTTCATCCTCTAGCATAGGGTTGAGCTGGAAATAGGTGTCAGCCTTCTACACCCATGCCCTAGCTGTGGTGGAGCCAGAACCATCATAGGTTGACAAATTAACTTTACCGATCTTTCTCCTAAGGTTGTCGTTATAGTAACCACCCCGATTGTTACAACCTGAATATCTCATTCTCAGATCCACATAATCCTTGTAGGTTATATCCCCTTCTAGATTTGCTTTCCTCCAGTCCTCCCAAAGTTGATCTTGCATATCTTGGAATGTAGGTTGTTCTCTATGTTGTGCTTCCGTTCAAGGGGGAAAGGTGGGCATCGATGGGCGATAGCGTGTTGGTTTGGGGTTTGCCCTACTTGCAACCAAATTGTCACTTTGTCCATTTTGCTCTGTGGATGCTTTGCCTTCGGCCAATTTTCGTAATGTCTCCTCCATGAGTCACTGAGTGTCATTGATCTGCATTTGGTTTCTGGTGAGCTCTCTTAGCAAAGCCATGACTTGAGCGGTCGGATCCTGTTGAGCTTCCATTCTATCACCAAAATGATATCTCCTTCTTCTCCTAGAATATACTAGCATTCACAACCCACAAGCTGGCAGAATAACTAGCTCTAATACCATTGTAATGTTTCTAGCTCTAGGCATACTGGAGGATCAGGCCGTACAGATGGGATGGACTACACAGGCCGTACGGATGGAGGAATGACAGAATGTACAAAGGGATAGAGGAAGGCAGTATGGATGGAGGCAGGCCATACGTAGGGATGGAGGGAGGATGTACGGATGGAGGGATGGAGGAGACAGGCCATACAGAGGGAGGCAGTAGGTCGTGCGGATGGAGGGAGGCAAGTCGTACGGGTGAAGGAGGCAGGCCATACGGAGGGAGGCAGTAGGCCGTATAGATGGAGGGAGGCAGGCCGTACGGGTGGAGTGCAGGCCGTACGGATGGAGTGCAGGACGTATGGGTGGAGGAGGATGGAGGGAGGTAGGTGTATAGATGGAGTGTCTTTAGGTGGATGTAGTGACTTAGTAATTCCAGGCGCATAGAACAATGAAGTACCAAACAATTGCTAGAGAAAGAGATTATGAATAATAGAGTACTTTGGATTTTCCAGATCCAATACAAGCAGAATAAACAGAGTAGGGTGAGGGTAAATCCCACTGAAACTGCAATAGGCCAAATAGGGAAGGTCTTTCACTTCCGAAGTGGTGCACACCAGAACTCCAATCAGAATTCACAATAATAATAAGATATCAAACTCAACATGCCAAATACATCCTAGAAGTCGGTCATAAATACCTGTCGGGAAAATCCCAGAGGTGTACAAATAAAGCCGACACGGCAACACTAACCCCTACGTTAACATAAAATATGGGTCCAGGATAAGCTAAATCGACCAAGACCCAAATACAAGTTTATTTTATTTATTTAATAACGGGGACATTACAAAAGCATTGTTGAATACATTGTTTTTTGTTATTTTGCGAATCCCACCACTGGGTAGATCCTTACAGATCTTATTTTGTAAAGCCTCTAACAAGGTACAATTCTTAGAGAAGAATTTTTGTAATCCTTTAACAAGGTAGACTGCATAAGTCTTTATACTCTTAACCAGGTAAGCTATCAGAAGTAGCTAAACATTGTAGCTCTAACCGAGCAACCTTTTTACTGCAGTAGTGAAGGATTGTGGGTGTCATCCCCACCGCATTTTTTTTTCCTCTAACCAAGGATTTTTGCGTGACCAAAAATCATGGTTTTATGGGTCTATTTTCTTATGTGTGTACTTGAAATGATTTACATGTTTTAACTTGACTTTTATTTATAGTTTTCATTCGGTAAATGATTGTTGAAGTAAGATAGTTTAAGAATATAAAAGTTTTAAGTGAACTGATTCACCCCTCCCCTCTCAGTTCATACTCTTGTATGACATTTCCAACAAAAGAGCCCCCAAATATTAGGATAACATTGTTTACATAATATGGAGTTCCATAATAGGAACATAAATGTTATTTAGAGAAAATAGGATTGAAATACAACTCATTGCCACATGATGTATAAATAACTTTACTATCAATGAGCTACCTAATCTTATAATGTAAAGCTTGATATTCATTAGAGTGGTCATGAAATTTATGATAGAAATAAAAGGGAAGAATCTTCAAGTATAAACTATGTTTCTTTTTGTGTTTAGGTCTAGTAATTATCTTATCACGAAAGAGTTTAGGCAGAACAACCTCTTGACCAAATTCCTTCATAGGGTCATCATGTTTAGAAATGTTATTTGAGATGTTGGTAACATTGCTATGTTTTTTTGAGGATTAAATCCCAATCCATAAGAATTATCATACCCCCCATTCTGTAAGGGCATTTGAATTCCCTGTTTATGCTTAACACATCCTTGACTATGGAATCCTTGTTTAAATAGTAAATGATAACCATGACCATAACAAGAAGCCATATGAAAAGAAGTCAATTGAACTCCAGTAGTCACTAAGTCATCATTAGTATTTTTGATAGATTCACAAGAAGGAGAAACAAAATACATTCTAGGAGAATATGAGGTAGGAGCTTGATTCTCCATAGGATCATCACTAAGAGGGAGAGCATTAAGGGAATTCATATCATTCCCCACTAATGTTTCATTACTAGAAGAAATCCCAAATGGAGGTAAAGAATCTATAATGTTTTCTTCTTTCTCTAAAATGTCTACATAAGGAGAGTGTGTTTTAGAAAAAGAGTCATCATCATGTATGAATATTTCATCCATTAATAAATCACCCTCTTGTATCAAAGCATCTTTACCAGGAGGAGATAAATCAATGTCTTTATCCAAGGGTTCATCCCAAAAAGGAGAATCACCCATAATGGCTTCATGAGGAAGAGAGTAATCAACATCCAAATCCAAAGGTTCATCCCAAATAGGAGGATTATCCTCCCTATCAATAAAGCACATTATAAGAGTGCCTAAAGCTTTATCCCTAAAGGGGAAAGAATTGTATTCTAAAGTAGGCTCATAGAAAAGACATATATTAGGAGAAGAAGTAACATCTATCCTTAACTCACTTCTATGGTAAAGGTCAATTGAAGAGATTCTAGAGGAGAATAAAATAGGAATAGGATCAATGGAGATATTATTCAAAGAAATTTCATCCTCACTTCCATGTACCTCATTAGGGGATCTATCCTCTTTAGCAACAAAAGCCTCATCAAAGTATTCAAAACAAAAATCATACATGTTGAACACAATGAAAAATGCAAATTTTTTTGTATTTTTAAAGAAATTTTGTGATTTTTATGACTTTTGAAATATAAATGCAAGAGAATAAAATAAAACCTACTTCTATATGCATGCAAGATCTAATATGAAATGCAAATCAAACACCAAAAAGAAAGAGTTGTCTATCGTGGGTTCACCAAAATGTAAAGGTAGAAAAATGATGTTTATGGAATAAGCGTGTTTTGATACTCAAATCACTTATCACCTTACATTTAATTTTTAGATTGGAGGGATAAATAAGATATTCCCTTTTATTCTCAAACGCAAAAAGGAAGGATCCAAATTGATCAACCCAAAAAGGATCAATGCATAAATGGATCAATCTATTGGAAATAAGAATAAAGAAGATCCTAGGTTTCCCTTCTAAAATGTGTGTGAATGAATGTAAATGTGTGATATATTTAGAATGTTTAAGGATTTGAATTGAAATGGATAGGAGGAATACACAAACCTTGAAATATTGCAGATCAAAGAATGTTGTTTTCTGAGGTCTATACCTTGTTTCTGGAAAATTTGAAGTATGATCCAGAACTGGAGTGCAGAGACGA
This sequence comes from Thuja plicata, assembly GCA_018584345.1. Taxonomy (NCBI): domain Eukaryota; kingdom Viridiplantae; phylum Streptophyta; class Pinopsida; order Cupressales; family Cupressaceae; genus Thuja; species Thuja plicata. Next base: position 2,723,750 of record MU228144.1, on the reverse strand, counting down.
ACAAAACCCAGAAATATTTTTCCAATCCGACACCATATTATGAAAAAGGTTGACCTTGACCCACTAATCTCACCCCTAACCCAATAATCTCGACCCTGACCTGCACAGGTCCGACATAAAAACTGTTCGCGGATCCTGATAGTTCGCTGAAAAGGGTATCCAGATCTGAATTCAAATCTTCAATCCTGAACCTGTACCTGAAAAAAAAAAGATTTGTTTATTTGGGGGGAGGTGTTTGCCTTATTCAAACCCTGATTTAGGAATTAACCTTGAAATAAATAAAGTATAGAATGCTAGCAAGTAGTAGAATTGAATCTAAGAATGAAGCTATGATATTGAATAGATAAGCAATTGTAATTCAAATGTAGCAAGTATGTAAATATAAAATCTTGGACTTTAGAAACCATAAACCTCCATGATTGTATGCTTGGAATCCACCTTCAAGAGATGATGAAAGAGTCTTGAGGATGCACAAAGGATCTCGAAGGAAGATCACACCATCATGATGGCTAGATCTAGGGCTTGAATGATAAATCTTGAATGCTTGAACCAAATCCCTTCAAAGGCTTGAAAGCTTGAAACCTTGATCTTCAATGGAGAATGTGAATGCTTGAGAGGAAGACTTGAACACCTTGAAAGCTTGAGAACATGTATAACAATGGATGCTTGAACCTTTTGCTTCTTGACAAAATCTTGGTTGGAGCTTTTTGTACTTTGAAGACTTAGAGAAAATGAGAGGAGAAGGCTCCCTTTTATATGAAACTAGGGAAAAATCTTCTAGAGAGGCCGACATAGGAGAATTAAACTCCAATTAGACCCATTACCCTAGAAGAGGACCTATATTAAATATAATTTAGGATTTTGCTGCTTTGGAACCCAAAACAGCCAACCTGGAAGCGGGAAAATGAATTTTTGATGACCTCTAGTAGCTGACAAGCTTCAAGATTTGGAAGGGGGACCTAGGTCAAGGTCAAGGTCGACCTTGACCCAGGGGTTAGAACCCCTAGAAAAAGTGCCAGGTGGGATAGAAGGTGCCCAGAGAGGCCCAATCAGGGTCCTAAATAGGTACAGAAGCAGGAGATGATGCAGAAAGGAGGGGACAGTATGATGGTGGTCAAAAAAATCCCCTAAGGAGGGATAAATGTTCTTAACATGGAAGTGCTTCCATTTTAAGATGATACACTTTTTAGGATGGTACAACAATCACAATGCAATAGTATGGAAAAAGACTAGCTAAGAGTGATTATATATAGGAAATGAGAGAGGGGAGAGGTGAAAAATACAACGATGGGAAGAGACCACAACAACCTAAAAGAGGAAAGTGAAACTCCTATAGAAAATTTCAACACTTTGCATCCACTCACACTAATTACTCACTTTATTATCCTAAGCAAGCTTAACTAAGAGTGTATAAAAAACCTAGGAAAAGGAGATTAAATAACTAACTAGAAAATTAAAAACCTATACTAACATGGTAAACATGTGTTCCTTGTTAATTTTCTTGAGAGGATTCAGAAAAAGATGGTCGGATGGAAAGGGAAGCTTCTCAATAATGTTGGTAAGCTTCAACTGCTCACTACTTACCTCCAAGGAATTCTTGTTTACTTTATTTCCATCTTCAAAATAATTAGAGCCATGGATGAAAAACTAGAGAGAATTCAAAGGACCTTCATGTGGACTAGTATGGAAGAGAAGAAAAGAATGGCACTTGTCAACTAGGACATAGTTTGCCACCCTAAGTTCCAAGAGGGGTTGGGAGTTAGAAAAATTACTAAGCTAAACAAATCTCTCATTACCAATTTGGGATGGAACTACGCTATTGGTAAGGAAGATCAGTGTATAATTATGAAAGCTAAATACCTTAACCATGAGTTCTTTCATAAGGTCCTTGGATCAAATGGTCTTCCTATAGGTTCAAAAATTTGGAACAATATTACCAAGTGCAGATACCTGCTGAAGGATGGACTTAAATGACTTATTGGCAATGTGCAGACTATCAGATTTTGGGATGCTAAATGGTTGGAGAATAATCCCCTTGTAGACACTATTTATGATACTCTCATAAGGCATTCCAAGTCTATTTTAGGGGCAAATGTTGTTGACTAATTCATCCCGAGGGGCTGCTGGAAAACTCTTCTGTTGTGTTTTTCTAATAGACCCAACCTCCTTCCCATGGTTTCTAATCTTCAACTCCTCTTGAGTTGGGTTAGAATCCCATTATTTCCTAGGGAGGATAGATTTATTTGTACTATGCAACCCTCTAGATCTTACTCAGTCAGATATACTTGCTCTTTGTTGTTGAAATTCAATGGTGACTCTAATAGCTAGAAAATAGTGTGGAAATTATTAAACCTTGGTAACCTTAGAAAGAGAGGATTCTAGCTTTTGAATCAATTCTATATTTGCAAGAAAGATACTAAAATAATTCTTGACTTGTTCATCCACTACAAGTTTTCTTCCCAGGTTTGGCAACACATACTCCAAAAAATTAATTTGCAGTGGGTTTTCCAAAATGACCTTCACCAATTTATTCTTGACTAGAGAAGTCCCTCCCATCACCCCCTTCTCAAACAAATTTGGAAAAAAACACCTCCGCATATATGCTAGTGTATGTTGAAGGAGGGAAACAACAAGATGTTTAGAGATAAGGAGAAATGTGTTGATTAGGTGATGATTTTTTTAAACAAACTCCTTCTGGAAAATATCTCTGTCAGTAGATGGAGAAACCCTTATGAGCCTCTGTCAAGGCGGGAATACTTGATTTCGAATCCTTGGAAGTTCCCAGAGGACTTTAATAATTTTGTTAATTCCAAAAAGGTAGCGAGAGTGAGAACCATTTGGAAACCTCCTCTCTTTCCTTGGTGTAAGCTCAATTTTGATAGTGTTGCTAGAAATGGGTTGGATTCTGGTGGTGGTGTCATTAGAAATCATAATGGCTTGCTCATTGCTGCTTATTTGGATTATCTGTAGGACTCTACCAGGAACCAGGCTGAGGGTATGACCCTATTATGGGGAATCAAATTTTCCCTTTCAATTGTCATTCATACGTTGGTGATTGAAGGGGATTCTTACTTTATGATCGAAGCTACCAAAGGGACTCAATCCCCTGGTTAGTCTATCTAAGGTATAAATTATGATATTCACACCCTTCTTAATGGGTTTGATGATTTCATCATTTAGCATAACTATAGAGAAGGTAACATTTTTGTTGACCATTTAGCTTCTATTGGGTTGGATCTCACTAGTATAAAATATTGGTGAAAGGAGAGATCTTCCCCCCGAGGACTCACTTCCCTCATAAAAGATGCCCCTATACATCCTTATTATGGTTAAACAAACTAAATATTGGACTCTAGTGTAGGTCTTTGTGGTGATGTTAGATATTTTTGGAGGGCTCCTCATTTCTTACCCATTAGAGATCATTCTCTTTATGATTTAAATTGGCCACATGGGCATCCTATGTCAAACCTACATGTCCCCTCTTTACATAATTATGATTTGGTGGAGAAAAGGACTCGATATTTTTTATACCACCTCATTAAAGGTGGGTTTTTCGCTAAGCGGGTGAATATTGCTAAAACCCTCACCATATCTGAGAATATATTTTCATTCAGTACTTACCTTATGAAGTACTTCTTGCATGATGAAGCTACTATTTTTTAGATGGGAGATGCTAAGGGAATGAAGTGTAATAAATGAAATCACATTGACAATGTATCTCTCCTTTATATGATTATTCCTAATAAAAGTTCTAACTTGGGGTTTTCTTCTCGGAACATCTCTGAGAATTTCTTGAGCCCTACTCTCTGAAACTACTTTAGTTTGTTTTGTATCACTATGGGTGGAGACCATGTGCATGTGAATATTGATAAATGCAATTAATGGAAAAGTGATGGGATGGTTTGGCACATCTGTAAGGAAGGTGACATTTCAAAGTTTATGGAGCTCATGAATGACCATGACGAGAGTCTCTCTAAATAGTTTGTTAGTTCTTGGGAGGCCAAAAGCATTTCTATGGGCATAATATATTTTGAGTTCAATGAAGACATGATTGTGCATTCCATGGGCCTCTCCGTTAAGGGTTGCACATAGAAGAAGGCTAGAAAGGTTTTTGACATTGCTAGCCTTAATTGGTGAACAACTTGTCAAGCTATGGGGTGGTTATGATTTTGATGAGTTGCCAGAGTCGTGGGATCATGTGTGCCTAGTTGTGATGAAGTATCTCAAGTTTGGGGGAAGGTTTGGTGTTTAATACTATTACCACCTTCCTTTTTAAAATTAATTTAGAAACCACTTGTTATTCTATTCCTTTTTATCTTCTGCATTTTATTGAAATAAATGTTAAGGATTTGATTGAGGCCAAGAACCAGGGAAAAAACTTTACCTTCTTACACCAGGGACTTATGCTCCATCTCTATCACTTTCACTTGACCCACTCCCTCCCCACCAAATTATTGTTCAAGAAGTGTCTGCTTCTCCCACCCCCCCTTCTACTAGTCTCATGGAAACTCCCAGCCCTAGTAGCAAGCAATGCCTCAAAAAACTAGGTCTCAAAATCAAGTAGGAGACCTCCGCTATTTTGTACAAGGGCCAGTAGGAAAAAAAGAGGGTTACCCCACCTCCTAAATTCAAGTTCAAAGCCAATAAAAATGCCAAATTCCTAATCAATTTTGATGTGTAAATTAACAAGGAGAAAAACACCCCCCGTAGGTCCACTATACTTGTGGTTAAACCTAAAAAAGAGACTGCTTTAAAAGAGGCCTCAAACTCAGATACCGAAGATGAAAGTGAAAACAGGGCCACTAAGAAAAATGGTGATGAAGATGAGACCCTTTCTTCTTTTGATAGTAGTTCATCTCATGTCTCGAATAACATTAAATCAAATTCTTGGGATCCCACTCGTGTGCAGGAAAAAGGAGATTGTGACAATGCTTGTGTTCGTCGACAAAGGTAAGGCCCCGCTGGTTGGTGATTGCAGAAAGAAAGACCTTGTTTGGGAGGAGGTTGAAAATTTGGAAACAAGGTTAGCAGAGGTTGATGAAAGGATTTACAATGTGTGTCACTTCACTTTGAAGGTTATGAAAAACTTTTCTACTATGTTGTGTATGCTCCAATTTGGCAGCAACAAGGGTGACAAGGAAGCAAAAGACTAAAATGAGATCTTCGAGTTCCTGACATAGGATTGGGAAACTATGATGCTCACCGGAGAATATAAAAGGAAAAATAAATATGGCGGAGCCCTCTCTCCAATTTCTTCATTTTGGCTAGCCATGGCCTTGTTATGTTCTGTTTACGTTTACTTTATTTTGTCTGAACTAGTGCTTTCTATTTTTCTAGGTATGACACTAAGTGGTCTTGGTTAATTTTTTTTATCTATACTATGTTAGATACTATGCTCAACTTTGGTGGCTTTTTGGTTTACACTATGAATCTGGTTATTATGCTTAACACTAGTGATAATTTAGTCTTTTATGCTTCGAAAGCTTTTGCTTTATTCCTTTTTGATGTTTTTTATAGTGATGCTAGGCTGGCTAGTTTTGATTCTCCCTGGGTGGTTAATATGTTGATTGTGTATAATTGGTGATGATGTTATTGTGTTGGTAATGTTTGTCTTTTGTTGATGTGGTTTTTGTTGTTGGTCGCCCTCTGGGTTGGTTTGTAAAGGGACAACACCCTTATTTTGCTGCATTATTTTATCAAAGATATTTGTTCCTTGTCTCAAGGTTATCATTTTATTTAAGGGTTCATTTTCTAGTGGCTTAAGATTGACATGATTCAATCCTAAGGTATATACGAATGACCTAAAATTTTAAATTTATTAAATTTAATTTTAATTTAAAAAATGTTAAATTGTTTTACATAGTTAAAAGATTTATAAGAAATATATAGGTTTAAAAGTAAATATTAATTAAAAGAGAGTGAAAGAAAGAAGTTGGAAAACACTAAGAATAGAAGAAAGGTGCCAAGTGATAATTTTATATATGTTATTAGTACTTGTAATTTGTAGTTTCAACTAATGATTAAAAAATTTGTCTCAACCAATTTTTTTCTATTTTATTATAAAGTTTATTTTTGTATAGTCTAAATATATATTTCAAAGTTTTAAAATTGTGAAAAATATTTTATGTCATATGTAATTTAAAATTAAAAAATTAATTTGAGAGATCTACTACCATGCAAAAATTTCTTAGACAACTTTTTGGAATTTTTTTTAATTGTTAGGATGGGTTAAACATTTTGTTACAAGTTACATCATTATATTACACCACTACGGTAAATTTGTGAGCCTCTAATATGAGAGGTCTTAAGTTCAATTTACTTAATCTTAACAATTAATAATAATTAAATCAACAAATAATAACAATTAAATCTCAGCTTTGGCCCTTACCTATGTGTGTGTGTGTGTGTGTGTGTGTGTTTGTGTGTGTGTACATATGTGTGTGTGTGTGTGTGTGTGTGTGTGTGTGTATATATATATATATGTATATATACATATATTATGTATATGTATACATATATATGTGTGTGTATACATATATATGTATATATACATATATTATGTATACACACA
>MU228144.1:2621526-2676150 GCA_018584345.1 Thuja plicata | reverse complement strand
GGGGGGGGTGAATAAGTGGCTTCAAAAACTTATCCTTAAACTTAACCACCAATCAATAAATCTCAGATTATTAAGTCCCTACAAGATGCATGCCATGAAATACTAATAATGATTTAATTGTCTGTCGGTTTTCCTTTCCTGACCTTGTTCTCCTTGATTACCAATAAGCAGTAAAAACTATTTACCGACACTCAGTAAATATGCAGTGTATACCGATCAATCCAGAAATGCATATGTGAAATGTAAAACAGTAAAGTAATAAACCATACACACATAACACATGGATTTTAATGTGGAAACCCTGTTAAAGAAAAAAACCACTGGGACCGATACCCCAAATTTTCCACTCTTCTGAAGTGAGCCCTGTTAGGAGCCAACCCTGTTAAAGGTTACAAACACACTATTAGGTGTGACCTTGTTAGAGGATTTTATACATAGAGGTTGTCACTTAGTATCAGACATCTATTTGCTGCCATCCTTGAATCAGCCTCCTTCTTAGACTGTCAATAGGCTTTAGGCAAATCTTGCTACCATCCTTGAATCAACATTCTTCTTAGACTGTCAATAGGTATCTGGCAAGTCCAATGCTACTTTCATGAGTCAACCTTTTTGGCACTCCTTGAGATGTACCTCAATATATAGAAGACTATTAAGTCCTGCTCTGTTAAGAGACTTGTTGCTTCAATGGTTAAACTGAAACAAAATGACTTGTTTCTAATGCAACTTGAATTGCAAATTTTCAGATCTATTTAAGTACATTACCTCTCTAATCAATGTATCAATTCAATTCTTTGTGCTCCACACTTTCTGCTCTGTGATGGTGTGCTTCACTGTTCGTTGGTGTCTGCATAATTCTTTAGCTCTCCTTCAACTTGATTGATCAGGACTATATGAAGTTATCCTTCATCAGTTTCTCTTCAGCATCCTCTTACTATTCATCACCTTTTTCCCCTTCATGTTATTCAGAAATAAATTAAGCTTGTCTCTTATATAGACATGATATTCACCGTTTCTTGATTCTTGATTCTTGGCGTGGAAAATAATTTAGCCAATCTGATTTAAAGCATAACTCCTGATTTATCTCGTAGTTATCTTTTTGCCAACTGTACAAATCTTCTTTAAATCAATCACTTAACTCTGGTCGAATAAAACAATGAAAACAACCAGTTAAGTCTTTCTTTAGCTCTTGCCAGCTAGATATTTTGTCATTTTCTAAACTCTCTGTTATGTCGGTCATCTCTGCAGTTAGTCGTCGGTGACAACTACCAGTTCCATCGGTGTGACTCTAGTTAGCTTCAGGATCTCTGTCCGTCGGGCATCATTGGATTTTACTCGCCGGGCAACTCTGTTCTCAGCTCGTCGGGCATCCTGTAATTTTGCTTTGTCGGGCAACACTGTCTTCTGCTCGTCGGGTATCACTATGACTTTGGTTCTTTGCCTTTACCGATGGTGTGCACTCCGTCGGTGTTATCTGTCACTTAGTGAATACTTGACTTTTATGCATTGCTAAAAGCATAATCTTTGTTCCATTGATTCTCTAAAGTCTTTGGCATTATATACATGACCGTACAGATGATATCAAGTTGACATCAATGACAATACAAACCATTAATTGATTTAATGTCTTGCATTATCTTCAACTTAACATTATCAAGCATTCAATCAGTTATATGTCATCACAACTGTCCCATCAATCTTTAAAACTTTCTCCAAAATGATGACAATCTTCACCATGGTAGTATACTATCAAAATTTTTCTCCATCCTAAATAATCACACTTTTCCCAAGAATCTGCATTAATATTTTCATTAAATTACACCACCCACTTGGACAAGGTGTCCACTAGTTCATTCCCTAATTGATAAACACGCGAGACTTTGAAGGCTTGGAATATATTTAACAACTTACATGTAGATTTAATTAACTTGTTTATATTCCATGCAAGCACCCTTCCTTGTGTTAGAGCATTCACTATTAACATCGAATCCCCCTCTAGGTGTATTCTTTCCACTTCAAGTTCTTTCGACAATAAGACTGCTTCGAATGTTGCTTGTGCTTCTACAAGATTGTTTGTTCCTTTTTTTAGTTTTTTTGCCCCTATTGTAATAATATTTCCCATGGAGTCTCTTGCCACAAAACCTGCACCAAAAGGTATCAGGTTCCCCTTTGATACCCCATCGAAGTTCATCTTAATCCACCCTTCCTTCGAACATTCCCACTTCAATATTTTACTCTATGATGAGATTGGATTAGCCCAATTAGGCCCATTAATAGGCCTAAAATAATCTAAAAGCTTATTTCATTACTATATCTCACTCTTTAAATTTCTCTCTAGGAATTTTTGTAAATTATTCTAATCTCTTTGAACATTAAATCGATCAGATTTCCACAATCCATTGAATTTAGAGCTGAATTTCTGGTTTTTGATTGTGTGTGTTTTTAAGCATCAACGTTTCGGATCACACTCCGTGATCCATCATCAGGATGAGTAGAGAGCAATAAGGAAAAATAATAAGATGAACATTATTAAAATTTCTTCCATAAATTGTAACCATAATTTAAAAAAGAACAAGAATTGTGATAATGCTATCTGGATTCAAATGTGTAGTTTTTGAGTCAAACCCACTGACCCATGTTTCATGAGTAGTGGTTCACAAGAGCCCATCTCTCATGAAAATGAAAGGAACACTTAGCACTCATTGCATCTAGGTGATGCTCACAAAGGTGAAGCATCGATACTTCTCGGGAGGTCACCCATCCTAGTACTACTCTAGCTCAAGCACACTTAACCACAAAGTTTCCTCCAAGGTTAAGCAAATGAGGTTGCAAGCGAAGCGAGCTTAACCTTGGAGGAAACTTCGTGGTTAAGCACACTTGAGCTAGAGTAATACTAGGATGGGCGACCTCCCGAGAAGTTCAAAAACTACACAATTGAATGTTAATAGCAATATCACAATTTGACTTATCGTTGAATTTCTTTCTGGAAATTTGAGAAACTATTCTAATCTCTTTCAACATTATTAAAATTTCTTCTATAAATCATTATCTAAACTAAATATATTTTCCCATAAAATTGTAAAAAGTATAAATATATCTCCCTTCTTAAATTGCTATTTATTTTTTTAAAATTATATTAATCTCTTTCAAAATTTTATAAATTTCTTCTCTAAATCATAATCTCTGTTTATTTAGAAAAGATAACAAGAATTCAAATTATGTTTTCCACAAATTGGAGTAAATAGAAAACCTATCTTAAAACAGACAACATATTCAACTTGATCCACCCATCACATGCTCTCACGCAAACGAATTACACAAATTTGGCAAATAATTTCGGGGAAAGTGTCCAATGATCTAGAATTTTGGCGGACATTCCAATTTTCTTGTTTCTACCAATGAGCGCTTTGGGATTGGATGGTTAACTCCATCGCCCCATGGCTGCCATTGCATCATCTTCTCTTTCTGCCATGGCAGTATCTTCTCCTTCTGCCATTGCATTCAAACCCTTCCCGAAATTCTGTAGTAAAACGCTCACCTCTCATAAATTATCCACAAAACCATCCAAATTCAGTATAAGACTACTGGTTTACAATAGGCTGCAATTCGATGGAAGCTTTTCAGTCCAAAGCGGCCTTGGTTCGAGTCCCTCTCAAACTAAAAATTGCAAATTATTCTTCTCCGCGGGCTGCTCTGCTTTGCTCAAATGCCACCGAGGTGTCGAAAAGCTCTTAAACTCGATAATAGATGTTGATCATTTATTTGTGTGGTGTACAAGCTTGGCGGTAATGCTTTCTGTTGTAACGTGTAATGTGGATAGCGCCAATGCTTTTGTGGTCACTGCTCCTCGAAAACTACAGACTGATGAACTCGCGACTGTGAGGCTCTTCCAGGAGAATACTCCTTCCGTTGTTTACATTACCAATCTTGCCGTCAGGTAATATTTATACTTTTGTGCTGATTTTCCTGTTAATTGGAAATTATTTTTTTCTATTCGTAAATGGAATACAAGTAGAGGAGCGAGACGATTTTTGGGAAGACACTTTCTGATTTTAGTTTACATCAATGTTTGAAAACATATTCTGTGATTTATATCAGTAAAAGGTAGAAATTAAAATTAAAGGACACTTCACTTGAGGAATTTACCAAATAATAACAAAAATGTTCGTTAGTGAAATTTTTTACTGAATTGTTGAGGGCTAGTTTCAGCATAGTGTTAAACGAGGGCGAATTTTTCAGCTTGTATATATATATTTTTGCTTTGTAAGTTGTGTTTTTGATTGGTAAATATGGGACTAACTGTTGAGGCCACAAACAGGGGCCTCATTCCCATACATTGAAATATTCAGGCAACTAACCAACTCAACCAACAGGACAATACTTGGGGTTTGAACTGGATGCCTATGAATGAACATCCAATAGTCATACCATTACACCAAAATACCAACTTAACCAATACCACTATGTCTACTGTGGGACTTGTCCGTCAAGGATCAACTCAATACCTGTTGCCAAACATTCAATAAACATACCCTGGCACCATGCGCCATGCACTGCTTTATAAGTTTTGTTACAGAAATGATTCCCGATGATTTGTTGTCAATTTATTCTTGGGAGTCTGTAGATTTTTGGCATTATTGACTTTTTGTTGCTTAATTATTTAGGGTTTGTTCCAATGGACTCTTTAAAGAAATGGAACTTCAGTAAATTATGTTAACCCCCTTTATGATTACTTTAACCTAGGATGCCGGTTCGGGTTCGGGTGCGAGTTTGAGTTCGAAGGACCGGTTCGCCGGTACGACAAAATTTTGAAAAGGGGTTTGGGTTCGGGTTCGGGTTCGTTTTTACAAAAAGATGTAAATTATATATATATATATATATGCAGCCTAGAAGCATGAGTTAAGATTAGAATGTCACATAGTATCATAAAAACATTTAAACAACAAAAACACTTGTAATCATAGCATCGTGAATCATGATCATACCATCACATACTTCAAGTTCAAGTTCAACATCAAAGATTCAAATTCAAAACATTAAAATTAAATCATAACATCAATTCAAGTATTATTGTTTGAAGTTCAACTAATGGGTTAATAATTTATTGATATTCTATTCTTCTTCATCTTCATTGGCATTAGTTGAGTCACAAATAGAGCTAAGGCCAATGGGGTCAGCTGCACCAATAATAGTATTGGCGTCAAAATCTTCACATTCACCAAGTGCAAGCCGAGAAGTGGAAGCATCCAAGTCCGCAAGCTTTGCATTTATATCCCACCTCTTCGTGTCCCCTTTATTGTATTCTTTACTCTTGTGTGAGACGAGACGCAAGTTGTAATGCACAAATACCAAGTTCTCCGCTCTTTTTGATTGCAACCTATTGCGCTCTACTGAGTGGATGAATGAATATGTGCTCCAATTTCTTTCTGCTGCAGATGAACTAGCAACCTATGAAGACAAGACAATTGAATAAAGTTATAAACAATTAAAATAAATTTAAAACTTAATCTTATAAAATAAAAATTACTTGCTAGTCATGAAGATAAAGTAAACTTCAAACTAAATAAAAAAAAAAAACTTGTGATATAACTTTAATTGCAAGGGGCTGCAACATTTGGAATCTTTGGCCGCGGAGGTACCACCAACTATGAGCATCCTTCCTAAACCGATGACGAAGAGCATCATTACTTAGACCTCTTGCATTCACAAACTCTATGAACTCATCCGTAATCATTCTCTTATATCATCATTAGGAAAGAGTCTTTGAAATGCTGCCTTGTACCCATCAGACACTTCTACATCTCTATAGGGTGGTAGCCTTCCTAGTTGATCATTATAGTGGGTGCTATAGTATTTGGGCGTCAATGCATAGGCAAGCAAATGTAGAGGAGTGATCATTTTGTTCCATTGTTCTACAACAATTGCTTGCAATTGTTTGAAGGTCTCTTGAGGATCTTGCTCTTTTTTATTTACAATTTGCTTGATCTTCTCAAGCATTGAGTCTATGCCATCATAGATCTCTCCAATGCAAGGCCTATCCATGTCAGTGTACCTAAGCACGCTCATAATGGGCTTGGTGAACGTAATGAGATATTCCACACGTTCCCACCATGAGTCATCCAATATCCTTTGCTTTATTTTGGTTGCCCTCTCACTGTTGCTTTGCCTCCATATAGCCCAATTGTTGCTGATTACCATATTGCAAAGTGCCTCTTTCACTTGCACAAATCGTCTCAAGACAATTAAATTTGATGCGAAACGAGTCTCAGCAACCTGGAACATAAATTAGTAGAACCAAAAAAATACAACTATTAGATACATCATACATAAAGTTTAAAACAAAATGAAAATACATATTACACGATCAACATATTAAAATTTATATTACTAACTTGAGTTCAACTTCACTTACCTTGAGTAGCTCCAATCGTGATAACATTCTGAATATTCCCTGAGTCATGTGGTGGTTTGTGACGAACATTTGGATGTCCTTAGCCTCTGCGTACACCTCTTTGATCCACCCAATTTTGTTTTTAATCTTTTTTAGCATAAGATTGAGTGAATGGACTACACAATGTGTCCAAAAGATGTGCTGATATTGCCCTTCAACCAACAAACTAGCAGCTCTACAATTTTTTGTGTTGTCTGTTATGACTTGGACAACGTTTCTAGGACCCACTTGTTCAATGCCAGAGATGAGAATATTAGCAATAAATGGCCCATCTTTTACTTGCCCCTCACAATCAACGCATTTCAAAAACATTCCCCCTTTAGGGGGCACTGCCAAGACATTGATCAAGGGACGATTTCTAGCATCTTTCCACCCATCTCAAACAATTGATACCCCTGACTCAATCCATGAATCCCTTATGGGCTTCAATTGATCATCAATCCCTTTGACCTCTTGATCCAACAAGGTGGTCCGTACTCTCTCATAATCGGGGCCCTTATACCCTCTTGGAGCTTCATTGGCACTTTTCGACACCTTCTTCCAATATGGAGAGCAAACAACACTAAAAGGCAGCCCATTTGCATACGAGCATCTTGCCACATCAATGTCGGCAATTTCTCGACTCTGATTTTGAAATGCAGTTTCTAGTGGTCCCTTTCTTTTGTGTGTAAGGGGTGCTTCACGTTCAGTATCAAAGCCAGCTGAGGTAGTATAAAGGGGTGATCTTCTATCACAACATCTATAGAGGGGGGTTGCATTCCCTTTTTTTTTTTTACTTTTACTACCAGTGGCTCTAATTTGTCTACTATGTTCTTCTCTCTCTTCTGCTGCATCATGGTTTGCAATATATTGTAATACTGTTGCATTTGGTATAGGTGCACCACTTTTTCTAGGGCATTTCTTGACTCCTCTTCTAGGGAATCCACACAAATGGCCTTCCACACGATAATATGAACTGTTCCTTTCTACATCACAACCCCGACATTTCCAACAAAATGCACCACCTTCTGGAAGAGCTCTTACAATATCAACATACTTCCACAAAGGAGAATCAGAAGGGGGTTCTACTCTTTGTTCAATATTGCCTATTGAGGAAGAGGTAGATGCCATTGTAGTTCCTTTTCCTATGGCAAGAAATTTGTATACATATTCAATATAAAAACAAGAGAATGAAAAATTCTGGAAAATAATGGACAATGAAAGAGAAATGAAAATAAAATAAAATGCTTAAACAAAAACAAAAACTTGAAGTTGAAGCAAATGGAACAAGAACTTACCTCTTCCACTCATTGTAAGCTTGCAAAGGTGTAGAAATGAGGCACAAATACTTGAAGAAGGTCCACAAATCAATCTTCCAACTCCTCCTTGCACAACCAAACTCTTGCTCAACCACCTATTTCCTCTTGCTCAAGACAAAATAACCTATTTGCACACCACAAATGAGAATGAGAAGTCAACATAAGCCTTTCAAATCCACTTTTTAGGGTTGTGGACGTCAAAACTTTATAAAATATGCCAAAAAAAGTCGCTTAAATTCCGTCCGTGGGCGAAAATTCGTTGGAGTTCTCACCAAGTTTGCCGTTTTGCGCAAAGTTCGCCCGGGTCCAAACTGTGCAAAGGCTGGTTCGAACTTGGTCTTGTGGACCGGACCCTGCCTGGACTCACAGGCGGACCGGATCCGGACCACAGACCAGTTCGAACTTGGCTTGGTCCGGGGGGCCCAGGGACGAACTTGACTTCCTAGCTTTTAACAATTACCATTTTTGATAATTCTATTAAATTCTGTGTTGGAATTTAATGTTCCAATAGTAAGAGTTAGAAAAGGAATCAAATAAGATTTGTAGATCTATTTGAGTTAGCTGTCAACAGTCTCTAGTTAACTGCCAATCAGTTCTAGTTAGTTGTCAATCATATCTAGTTTGTTGTCATTTTTATTAGTATAACTATAGAGTCTCACTAGTCAGATGAATCTATATATTGGCATTCTCGAATGATGAATAACAAGCTGTGAGTTTTTATTTTTCTCTGGTTTTACTTCTGCTGTTCTATTTTTCTTTTAGTATAATATCTATGTTTTTAATATGTTATCAGAGCTATCTTCTCGATAAATATCTGTTTAGTGTGTGTGCTTTAGAAGACCCCACTTGCTGCTAGAATAAACAAAGAAGAAGCTATCAAGGAGACGAGGCCTGCAGAAAAACCTCCAGATATTGACGGTGATGATGATTTCATTGAGGATGAGACACTTGTTCTATTTTGAAGAGGCCAACACTTTGAAGACAAGGAAGGATGTAGTAGAGGGCTATATAGATGCTCAATAGTCTGAGGTGTTAATGGATCGGAGAAACTATGCCTCATTGGGGTTATGAGACATACATTTGAGGATTGGTGTTCAATAGTTCAGGAGAGATCTGAAAATCTTGATGTTCAGCATCATGCCTTTACGTGGGTAATGAGACTCTTCATGTGCAAATGGTGTCCAATGATGTTGGGAACTTGGATGATAGCTGCATGACTATACCTACAGTTGGGGAGCAGCTTGAAGAAGTCTCATTGTTCCAAGAATTGCCTTCAAAGAAAAGTTTATGCATAATGTATATCCTATTATTTTAAGTTGTATGTCAGTTTGATGTTGTAGCATTAAGAGTGGGTGTTGGAATTTAATGCTCCAATAGTTAGAGTTAGAAAAGGAATCATATAAGATTTGTAGATCTATTTGAGTTAGCTGTCAACGTTCTCTAGTTAACTGTCAATCTGTTTTAGTTAGTTGTTTTTTTTTGATCGGTTGTTTTAGTTAGTTGTTAATCATATCTAGTTTGTTGTCATTTTTATTAGTATAATTATAGGATCTTGTCGAAGTCAGATGAATCTATACATTTTTATTCTCCAATGATGAATAACAAGCTGGGAGTTCTTATTTTTCTTTGGTTTTACTTCTGCTGTTCTATTTTTCCTTTAGTATAATATCTCTGTTTTTAATATTATGCAGTGCTTGTTTCATCAGAGTGTGAAATCCGGGGCAAGTTGTGGCCTGTTTTGATACTTACAAAGTCCTTGCTGATGAACATTTTCCAATTCGTTCCTCTTTCCTATCCAAAATATAGAGATACTTGGCTATTCGGCCTTATGAGAAATGTTCTCTTCGAGAGAATATGTGGATGATCAAAGAAAATTGCAAAAGGACATGGTCTATGATAAGTCTGATTGCTTTCGATTTGTTTTAGAAGCAAGATTCAAAGCAATCTTTTCTATGGATGATACTCCATTCAGCTTAGGAGGGTTTTTTATTTTTAAATAAGACCTACCTATGTAGATTTTAGTCTTTCCAGCTTTTGTAGGATGAGACTTCCCATGTAATTGTTTCTTAGCTGATGTAAGGCCACCCTGCAAAGGGAAAGTACCTAAAACAAAGTGTTTTAAGGATGGGGCCATGTACAACAAGGAGTTCAAAGGGAAGACTATGCTAAGATCTTCACTCCAAACTTCCCACTAGATATGAGACAATTTTTTGACATTATCCATAGAAATTTATTTACTGCCATTTTTAATGGAATGGTTGATTATCTAGTTGGTCCATGCGAATATAGCATTCCCAGTGTTTAATTCTATCCTCTAACTTTTACATAGTTATTAGAAGTGATGGTTGAAGATGCTACACCAAGATTGTTCCCTGACAAATTAGCTGTCCAAACAGAATGAGATTATGTAGGAGGAGAAGAACAAGTAAGAATTGTCCATTCATTCAACAACTATCCATTTGATTGGGATGGAATTTTTAAACCATTTCCAAATAATTTATTGCCACCTAGATCTCACCAGGACTAGCACAAGGGTCTGCCTGTGCCTTGACATCAACCATGTGATAATTTGACAATTGGAGACAACCGTGTCATAAAAAGCAACATTCTTGTAGCCACTTATGGGTGTTAAGTGGACCGTTCTCACTTCTCGAGTATAATAAAAGTGATAATAAGTAAATAGGTCTTTAGGAAAAATATTAATGTTTGAAGATAATATTAAACAAATTTGTAATAATGGGCCTATGTGAGCTTACATCATCTCCAAAGTACGTACTTATTCCACTACCATGCCACTCCCACCATCTTCCAAAAGTACTTACCACTCTGTTATCTCCACTACAACTCCACTATCACTTGCTTCCAAATAAAGTCCACTCCACTATCACCACATACCACTCACATCTATTGGTAATTTCAAGCCTACCACTCACACCTACCGGTAATTTAACTACCACTCCCATCTACCCTTGGCCTCCAATTGGCATAAATAGAAATCTTGTGAGCTCATTTGAGACATCGAAGAAGTCATCAAGTCTTGTATTACGTCTTTTAGTGCCTAGAATCTTAAAGAGTGCAAATATTGTCATATGCTCTCCTCTTGCGTTCCCATACGATCCTGTGCATCATATAAGAATAGATGCAATGCCTGTGTTTGTCTATATTCTTGGTGTTTATATTCTTGCTGCCATTTACAACAAGGAGTTTAGAGCGGCTATTCCTTCTTGCTTACTAAAAATTGATACTTAGTTGCGTTGATGTGAGTTTTATTCCACTACAACATGCAGAATCAAACATTTAGTATTCCAAGATGAAATACCAAATACTCAATCGTCTCTTGAATAAGGTCATCTCTCATGCTAAGCTTGCAAAGTAAGATCATGAAATGACTTCAAGGTTCCCTTCAATTGTGGATATTCGCTCAGTGAAATAATGTGATTTGTTGGTAATCACTTAGGGGACTTACGTTGTTCAATCAATGGATATCAACTGATTGCACTTCTAATGATTTAGCTTCACTATGTGCAATGAAAATATATTTTGATTTCAAACTTTCCACTTAAACTCAAACTTAAATTCAACTTCTACTTATAATTCTAACTATGAATGCAAGGAAGTATGGATGATTGGACTCTACTATATGTGGTTTTATCAGTGACCTCCACCCACCTAGTGCAAGCTTCTAAGGAATACTCGAATGGTTTTTACATCGACATCTCCTCTTCAATCCCATCAAATGGATGCAAACTAAAGATTGAATACCAATTGAAGTTAAGCGTTTTCATCGGCTCACCACACAAGGCACACTTACAATCAGCAAGAGGCTAGTGGCCCGGATTTGTTCGAGTCAATCAAGTAAACATCCACAATTTCTTTCACTCAACTAAGCTACTTCTATTTAACATGAAATGAAATCCCAATCTAAGCGAGAGATGCAAAGAACCATGCAATACTCCAAAATGATCATTGTTACCCACCATGCAAAGCACAACAATGAATAGAGAACAATTTTGATAGTATCTTGGCAAAAATTCTCCAACATAACTCTCCTACTCTACTCTAAAAACTAATTAGTTACAAATGAGGAGGCCTTGACCTTTTATAGTAGTCCCTAGTACAATGGTTGGTCAGGATTGATTTGAAATCAAGGGCCAAGATTAATCCACATAACCCTAATTAGGGTTTCATAACCACCTGCTACAAATATTAAATGCCCTCCCAATTACAGTTAAGCACCACCATGTGGGCCAATAGAAAAAATACATTGTTTTCATGGACCAATTGGAAAATTCAAATCCATAACAACCGGATAAGGTGCAATGACAAGTGGACCAATGAGAAGAGAGCACTTGTAGAAGAAGCCACCTTGTCACCTTGGGAATTGTGCTCTTCATCCTCATCCTCTTTTCACATTCAATGAACGTGGACATAATCCCATTAATCATCTTCATGGGGACACTTGGCATGTTTATATTGGTTGAGCAAAGGGTTGCCACCTCAGCAAACTCATCTAGAAACTTGATAAATACCCCCTTACTCGCTGATGAGAAATCATTGTTAAGCCTTCAATTGTGATGGCTCATCTTTTCAATTGCTTCATCTTCTTGAAATTTCTTCATCTTCTTCGCCCTAGAGTCTCTCTCTTGTCTTAATCTTCTAAGTTGTTCCCACAACTTAGCCTTCCTTCCATTGCCAAATCTCTGTTGGTTTGGTGATGGAGGGTTTGCATACTACAAATGCTTTGATCTTCTAAGTTGCCCTCTTGGATGTGTTGGTCCTTTGATCTCAATCTCGACGGATCCTTCTTCATTCTTCACTATTATCTCATGCATCAATCCCTCTTGAACTTTTGATTTCACCCTTCTTGCTTTAACATTTTCAATGGTTCTGGCTTCCTTTCTTTTAGCTGCTTGCTCACCTCCTTCTTTGTCTTTCGCTGACAAATCATTCTTCCTTGGCCTGGGGTTTTGGCTCCTTTCTCCATACCTAGGCCTGCAACAACAATACTTGGTCAAATTTATGATTTTATTATATGAAATTAGGACTAGATCTAAAGTTTTACTCGCTGTTATATGAAATCAGACCCCTGTGATTTGTACCAGACCTGAAATTTAATCAATTTTAAGCCATCATATGCCATGGAAACAATAAGGAATTGATTAGACTCCTGTCCTAAACACCCTAGGTCCTTTATCACACCATTTTCAACAAGATTTTGCCACAAAGGGGACTGTAAAACTCTAAAATCGAGCCCTGTTACAGAATCAAATGATTCTGAGAATGATGATTAATCTTTGTAAATGGCAAGAACAATGCTGCAAACGATGTAACTTGAGGCATTTGACTGGTTTTGCTTAATCTGGAGACTAAGGCTTGCTGAAAGTGATCAAAGTCAGCCCCCTAGATGCTGGTAATTGACTGATATTCGTTGTTAGATGACTGTGAGAGCTGATGCTAACCTGCAAATTTAAATAAGAAGTGCTGCCTGTGAATTTCACCACTTCCAGTTAATGGCCCTGCAAGCAAATGATTAAGAAAAATTCCGCAATCTGCCCTTTGATAGTTTGAACTTTCTCAGCAGCCCCTGTTATTGCAATTGCTTTGAGAATGATCTTTAGGATGTAGCAATTACCTTGTTTGTATAGAGGATGATTAGGATTTATTGCCATTATTTTAAATTACCCTCAATCAATTATTAGCAACAACCATACTCAACATTAAATTAATGGCCTTTATTTAATTTAATTCCTTTTGTTATTTCAAAAATTTGAATTTGGGGCCCTCCTAATTGGATTGAATTTCCTCATCCCATTGTAATTACAAATTTTCATTAAATGCTTGGCCTCTTTTGGTTAAGTTCGAGGCAAATTTGTAAGAACCCCTTGCTGGTTCTAACTCTAACAAACGCCAAATTGCTTTACTTTTCAAATGTTTGACATTTTATTAAACACTTTGCAGGCAAGCTCTGATACCACTGTAAAGAGCCTGACTGGCTCTATCACTGAATTTACTTGCAAAGATATATTTGTTTGAAATTGTGATATTATATGAAATTTTCTAATAGTTTGCCAGGTAAGGAACAATAACATTACAAATATAATTTATTCTAGAAATGAAATGAATTGCAATGATTCTACCTGTCAGATTATTTCATTAACCGTTGCCAATAAATGTTTACAATGCTATTATAAGTGCAACAAATTTATCCAAATTATCAAAACCTGGAAGTATATGATGAGCTGAATTAATTTCCTTAATGGCAAGCCACAATGATGGTCAATGTATCAGCTACACTGCAAGGACTGGTATGGCATATTTAATGCTGAATAAAACTACTTTCGAAACCTTGAAATCACTAGTAAATGCTAAGCCGCAGCTACTGTCTGCTAGCGGCATTCATAAAAACTTCCCCACACACTGAATGTGAGTTGATTTATCAACTCCTAACAACCAACCTTCTGGTTCGAAAGAGAAGATATTCTGGTCACAAACCCTTACACCAATGCACAGACCAGATCACAATGTATTAATTCGAACCACTAGAAAGCACAAATTTGCACCAGTTCTGAGTGCTGAAAAGAACACCAAAGAATTCACAATCCTTTGATCACTGAATTGCATAAACCCTGTAAAGAGCCTGACTGGCTCTATTCACTGAATTCGCTGCAAATTATTTCCTTTGTTTCTGGAATTTGTAAATTTTTTGTATTTTTTGCATATATGAGTTTTTTTGCTTTTTTGATCAATTATGAAATTCACAACTGGAAATCGAAAGCTGTTGACAAATACTAATCATTCCTTAATTCTAAAATGCTGAAGATCATTTTATTACTGAATTCACAATTCAAACTAGATAAGACAATTGCAATGCAAGCTCAATGCGTTTCATTTATTTTTTAAAAAAGCCTGATATAAGCCCCACGATAATGAACCAGTCTGCGGCTGTGTGAATGGCAAGCTGTGTCAAATAACAAGGAGGTGGCGTCTACTGTATGAAAGTCCACACGCTGAAGGAATATATGTATCACAGCCCTTGGTAAATGCAAAAACTCTGTAACTAGCAACCACTATTGACAAATGGCGATAATCTTCATAATTAAACCCCACGCTGGAAATAATAATGCAATCCGAACCCACTTTGGCAAACACAATTCGCTGATATTGACTGATCAACTCAGAGTGTTGTACGAAGGAGAAGAATTTACTATTCTTCAACTGAAATCTCAAACCCTTGATCTCCACATTCCAACAATTTCGAACAAGTTTCAATGGTTTCAAAAATGATAATCAAGGAAGAGCTCGAAAACACTATATAATGAATCGTATCTTCTCCAAGAAGATGCCGAGCTATATCTTCATGAAGACTCCTTTCATAACTTAAAAACATTCATGCTTAGACCATAAGTTTGAATATTTGAAAAATATCATTCAATTAGCTCTCCTTCCAATTCAAAGTCCAAACATAAGATAATAAAATATTCCATGATATTTAATGACTTAGACTTATAATAAGCTTCACAATATAATTAATTAAGTTAAACTTAATTAATTAATTATAATCGATCCAAAGACAAGTCTATCTGCTCTGCTCTGTCAAGTCAATTGCTCAGGCATCCTGCCACAAATGGATACAACCAAAAATAGACTTACTATAAATAGCAAGTTCTCAATCAGAGACCCCCAAACCAATCCATTAGCCCACGAGGGTCGCAGTGATGGGCTAACAATGACGTGTCCTAGACACCTGCTAAAATGGGGACATCACAAACCCCCAAAGTCGCCAAACACCAAAGAGAAAGATAATAGCCAAGAGATGTTCGAATTCTCCAAATGAATGTCTATTTATTACTCTTCCATCGAATTGCAACTTCTCCATTACACTTCTTATAAAATCAGATACTTGGCATTAACACAAGCAATTTCAATATTTGAAATATTAAAAACTAATTAATATCCCTCTTACTTTAGTTGGCACCAAGTATTAATAAGTCATTAATGAGTTATAATAATGACTTATCATTAAACAAGTTGGCTTAACTTTTAAACATAAAGTTTTCCGACTTTATAATTAGTTAAGTTAAGCTTAATTAATTATATTCATCCCAATAGCAATTCAACTATCAAAACGCCAAGCCATCACCAGATGTACTGCCAAGCCTAACACCAAATCGACCTGCCAATAATAGCAACTAACCAATAAATCTCACTTACTATAATAGTAAGTCCCTGAAAAAGAATGCTCTGCAAATGTTTCCACAACTCCAACTGATACCATTGCTTTGGCGCCCTGCTAAAAGTAGAAACCATGACTATTCCAAAATAAACACTTGCCTTAAATAGTAAGTGTGTCAATCTGACTCAAACAAAGAGGAATCTTGACATCACAGACGTCCAGGTGGAATTTGACCATTGACTTTGCCAAACGGCCCCCTCTATCATCTTGATTAGCCTACGAGGGTCACAAATATAGGCTAATCCCTCAAACTCCAATGCGCATAAAAACAGGGACATTATAGTCTGCCCTCTCTGAAATTGCTTGTCCCCAAGCAATCTCAGAAACAAAAACACATAAGTCCACCCAGATCCCAAGGATAGAATTGTGCAATGTCCCTGTGATCAGCTGCAAACTCCTATGATGAAAACACCATCCACCGAGCTAACCATAACACACTGTCACCATGCTAACCATAGCGATCCACACAATCTGCAGTGCCAAACCCGTCACTACCTGTATCCCAGTAGAGATGAAACTCACATCCACCCATAACAAGGAAAAATGGATATCCAATACCATCTGACAGACCAGAACTCCTTGCACACTTGACCAATCCGCGCTATGTATGAAGCCCATCTGTGCAACAGAGATAAGTACTCCCATAATTTAGATATCCATCCTTTGCAAAATCATCATGGATATGCTGACCCTGCAAGTAGCCTCCTGCTAACTTGCAATAACTAAACCCATCAACTGTAGATGGAGATAACCCATCCCATAAAGGATGGTATAACCCTAGAGCCAACCCACATCGATGTGCAACCAAATGCTCAACCAGTGGGTCAAAAGAGAAATGATGAGCGTTCCTCACTGTGTAATTATAGTGAAATGCTCTAATCTCTGTCAGAGGCTCATCAATAACAATCTGAGAATCAAGAGATGGCTCCAATCTCTGACTTTGAATAACTGGTTGGGCAAGATCATGGGTAACCCTCTCAGCAAACCCAACCACAAAATCCCTGTGAGGAAGCATTGTAGTCAAAGTATCTACAATCTTTCCCACTAAAAGCTGAATACCGCGAGAACCCCAGATGAGAGTACCCTCATATAACTTCTACTGCATAGAGTCTTTTATGGAGTACTTGCAATCTACAGCTGATCCCTCTGAAACTGGGGCACTACCAATTGCCTATCGCTATCAGCTGTATGAGATGAAGTAATAGATTTGCTTCCGGTAGAAGGAAACAAATCACCATGAGAACTAGTCTCTAAACCAGATGATACCCTGCTCATATCCTGTAAATCATGGGTAGTAGTGTCAGAAATTGGCACACAACTCTTTGACGAATCCCTTCCTGCCACCTCAGGCCTCTCAACAACCTGCTCCGTATCATCCGTCATCATGCTAACAACTGGAGGACCTGGGACCACAAGACTCTCTTTGCAGTCCTCCACTGATGTACTCACCTCCTTTGCATCTACTGCACCAGCACCCAAGATGGATGTAACTGTGTCCCCAACACATCCATCACTGCCATTTGTGGAAGTCGACTCACCACCAACCACCACTATATGTAGCTGAACTGGATCTATGGCTGATGTAGATTAAACTTGCTCCAACTCCACATTCACCTCTCCCAACTGCAACTGTGACTCTTGAAGAGCCAACTGGGTGCTCTCTAACACCCCAGTAGTTGCTTGAAGTTCATGGGTGAGCTCAACTACCTCCTCTATCCCCAACAGTGCCTCATAACAGGTACTCCCCCACTCAAGTAGGTGTTCCCTGTCAGCTAACAACTATGCATAATTCTGCCTCAAAATTCTGATGGCCTCTCGAAGCGAATGAATCTCTGCTAGGGAAAGGTAGCTACCAATGTACTCATCTGACATAGGAGCACCCCAGCCGTAAACAACCAACAACTGCCGGATAGCATCATAATGCTCAAGAGATGAAGAAATATCTCTATCGCTCACCCTCAACTGTTCAGACACAAAATGCCTCTGCACGCCCTGGCTCCCCTATACACTCTTTGTCTCACTAATCGCATTGTGGTAGAAAGCTGTATCTACCGAACTCACCTCATGATCACTCTCCTCATGTGCGCTAGCAACCTCGCACATGTCCACCAACGAGGTATCGCCACTGGGTACCTCTACAAATACCTCCTCTGAAGAAGTGGAAGCCATTGCTGAATCAAACTCCGGGCACACATCTGCTTCCTCATCCTCATCCGTGAGTCCCTGTAAAAGAGGATCCTGGGACCCATCACCATTAGATGACAACTTTGAGTCAACTCTCAATATCTGGTATATTAAACCAGTCTCACTGCAACACACATCATCCTCATACCCAACATTAGAGGTATCCACAACGCTAGTATCAACATCGTCTAACGGAGACCCCTCTGCTATCTTTGGCTGCATACATGACTCAACGTCATCATGTGAATCAACCACACTATAGCATGAATCAACATCACCTGACTCCTCCGTAACACTCCAATCATGAGTGTCATCACTGGATAGCTCCATGCTCACATCCTCTATACAGGGCAAGACTGCTGTCTCCTACACTGACTCAACACTATGACTGCTGTCATAAAAATTAGAGCTGTCAGAGCTCATATCCTCCTCGCAGTCCTCAAAGACAACACCATCATCTAAGGAATCAGAATCCATAGTTGCATCCACAACATCCTCCGCATTCACACTAACCACGTCATCATCGACAAGCTCACATAAAGGACTGCTGTCCTAAAAATCAGACCCTGTAATGCTAGTACTACTATCAACTGATGGAAAGCTGCCATCAAGGGTAGTGAACATGTCATCAGCCTGTTCCGTGTTTCTAACCCTGGTATGCTCAAGATGTTGAGACTCAGTACCACTATCTGCCAATAAGTCAGTCACATCCACATGTCCCTGTAAAGAGTCTCCACCCTCATGTGTGCAAATAGGACTAGTGGCTGACCTACTGAGTACAGGAACATCTCCACAATAATCAGTGGCTGCTGAAAATTCATCATGAAGACTTCTGGATGCCTCACCTGTAAAAATCTCACGTCTCTCCTCCTATCTTTTTTGTGAAGAAGACCTATTGAAAAGGGAAATTAAATATTTTGTTGCCTTATCAATAGTTGCCAGATTTGAAAGTTTCGCATTTAGTCTTTCCCAAGTTTGCCTCAATTTCTCCATTTCTTTCATCATGGATTTAGATTCATTTTAGTTCTTTAAATTTCTTTTAAGTTCATAGCCTTTGCGGTAGCTTCATCAATGTTACCCACCAAATAAAAAGACTGTTCGGGTAGACCATCTAATTCTTTGGAAAGGATCATTTCAAAACCTCTAATTGTCTCTATTAGACTAACATATTTATTGGGGGAACCGGTGAATACCTCTGCTACAAAAAAGGGTTGTGACAAAAATCGTTCAATTTTTCTTGCTCTTGCCACGATTAAATGATCGTCTTCTGATAATTCGTCATACCAAGAATAGCTATAATATCTTGAAGTCCCTTATAACGTAGATTAGACATATTGTCTAACTGGTTTCCATGTTTTCCTGATTTCCTGTATCTATCCATGACTGAAATAATAACAAGAGTGTTGATCACTCAAGTCAAACAAGTGAGCTCAATGACTTCCACCCCAACAGGATGGCAGGAAACCGCTCTGATACCACTGTAAGAACCCCTTGTTGGTTCTAACTCTGGCAAATGCCAAATTGCTTTACTTTTCAAATGCTTGACATTTTATCAAACACTTTGCAAGCAAGCTCTGATACCACTGTAAAGAGCCTGGGTGGCTCTATCACTGAATTTACTTGCAAAGGATATATTTGTTGAAATTGTGATATTATATGAAATTTTCTAATAGTTTGCCAGGTAAGGAACAATAACATTACAAATATAATTTATACTAGAAATGAAATGAATTGCAATGATTCTACCTGTCAAATTATTTCATTAACCGTTGCCAATAAATGTTTACAATGCTATTATAAGTGCAACGAATTTATTCAAATTATCAAAACCTGGAAGTATATGATGAGCTGAATTAATTTCCTTAATGGCAAGCCACCATGATGGTCAATGTATCAGCTACACTGAAAGGAGTGGTACGACATATTTAATGCTGAATAAAACCACTTTCGAAACCTTGAAATCACCACTAAATGCTAAGCCACGTTTACTGGCTGCTAGCGGCATTCATACAAACTTCCCCACGCACTGAATGTGAGTTGATTTATTAACTCCTACCAACCAACCTTCTAGTTCGAAAGAGAAGATATTCTGGTCATAAACCCTTATGCCAATGCACAGACCAAATCACAATGTATTAATTTGAACCACTAGAAAGCACAAATCGCTGGCATAATTGCACCAGTTCTGAGTGCTGAAAAGAACACCAAAGAATTCACAATCCTTTGATCACTGAATTGCAGAAACCCCCAAAGTCGCCAAACACCAAAGAGAAAGATAATAGCCAAGAGATGTTCGAATTCTCCAAATGAATGTCTATTTATTACTCTTCCATCGAATTGCAGCTTCTCCATTACACTTCTCATGAAATCACATACTCGGCATTAACACAAGCAATTCCAATAGTGGAAATATTATAAACTAATATCCCCCATACTTTAGTTGGCACCAAGTATTAATAATTCATTAATGAGCTATAATAATGACTTATCATTAAACAAGTTGGCTTAACTTTTAAACATAAAGTTTCCCGACTTTATAATTAATTAAGTTAAGCTTAATTAATTATATTCATCCGAATAACAATTCAACTATCAAAATGCCAAGCCATCACTAGATGTACTGCCAAGCCTAACACCAAATCGACCTGCCAATAATAGCAACTGACCAATAAATCTGTCTTACTATAAATAGTAAGTCCCTGAAAAAGAAAGCTCTGCAAATGTTTCCACAACTCCAACTGATACCATTGCTTTGACGTTCTGCTAAAAGTGTGTCAATCTGACTCAAACAAAGAGCAATCCCGACATCACAGACCTCTAAAGTGGAAACTGACCATTGACTCTGCCAAACGGCCCCCTCTATCATACTGATTAGCTTACGAGGGTCACAAATATAGGCTAATCCCTCAAACTCCAATGCGCATAAAAACGAGGACATTAGAAAATTCAAATGATATAAGGTTGCATAGAGTTTTGCACCATTGAATCTGCATTTAAGTAATCCATTTACATCCTTAATTGCATTGAGTTTTGTGCCTGATTTTAGCATTGAAATTTCATTTGTGATCTCACCTCGAGTTTAGTGCCCAATATTTAGTTGTTCAGGTCGGATTTGGGCTTGGGCACTTTGATTTAAAGGCCTTATTAGGCCACACGTTTCATTTTATGGGGCCCAAATCAGGTCTGATCCAATCCCCAACGCATACGCTATTTTCCAAGGCTGTTTTGCTTAGAAATTTGGGCCCACTGGCTTTAATAAGGCCACACGTGTCATATCTCTCAGATTTGGGGCAGGTCCTAATTCAAAATTTGAGTTTGATCCAATGCTTTAGGGCCTGATTTACCTCGAGTTTATGCCCAGATTTAGGGCTTGATCTATACCAGATCTAGCCCACACGTTACATATTTGGGACTGATTTGGGTCCCATATATTCAAATTTAAATCTGATATGCAGTCCCAAGGCCACACGTTAGGGATATAGGGCAGATTCAATTGAATGTGGGTCTAATAGACCCACACGTCAGCAATTGTCCCTTATTTGCATCGAACTTAGTCCAGATTTGGGTCTGCCTCTTGCAATTTGGACATAGTCAGCATTTTGGGCGATTAGCCCCATACACTTGCAGGTTCCACCTCTCCATTGGGCAGGATTTGCTTTACTTGTGGAGATCTTCCACTTATTGGGCGAAATCAGCCCCATAAGACAATGGACTCCACCTCTCTATCGGGCAACATTATCATTAAACCTTGGGAGCTGAGTGTTGTATTGGGCGACTAGCCCCATAGAGCAGTGGATTCCACCAAGGTATTGAACAACTAGCCCCATAAGGCAATGGGTTCCACACTCCTATTGGGCGAGACTTGCCTATAAATTCAACTAAAATACCTGATCAATTTTGCAATGCTCTCCCTCTTGTAGGTTTGCAACTTAATGCAACCAGCCCTTAGCCAATTTTGTTTTTTTTAAATTTTTTTCCCAAATTTTGACACTTAGTCAAATATTGCTGTTTTTGCTCAATTTTTTTGTTTGTCATCCTAAGGAGGCCCCTTACATCCCAGATTGTTGCCAAACCTGCTCTACTACCTAGATCCACCAGCAAAAAGAGGGGGTCCCCATTTGCAATGGGGCGATGGTGTGAAAACCACACAACAAGTTGCAAGAAATTTTTTTACAGGATCAAATTCACTAAACCATGTTAAGCTGTAATTGTAATGAGCCTGACTGGCTCCTTCTGGATAACCCAATATGAACAACTTTTCTAATTCTGAAAATAAAGAGATTTGCTATTTTTTCCAGAACAATTATATAATTCCTTTTTTGTAATTCTTAAATAAGTATGAAAACAACCATCCAAGATGAATCTAATCCAACGTTTCAATATGAATAACAGCCAATACAATTTTATAGGAAAAAGAAATAGCATCTAACTCCAGCCTATGGATTTGTCAAACTAAATACGACATCTATCAAACAGATACATACGACAATGATATAAATAAAGTCCAACCTTGTAACCAAGCGGCTGCCAGCAAATTTCGAAAACGCCACCATATTATTTGTCTACGTGGCTGCTAGTATATTACCACTTCACGAACCAACAACAACAACCAAAGAAAAACTCACGCTGAGGAAGGGATTGTAAACCAGTCAAAGCCAAACGAAATACTTCCACTTCCTAACGCTGAACCATACAAGCACAATTCACCAACATGGAATGTTGATTCAAAGTGCATACAAATTCTGAGAATGATTCGTTCTCAGCCCACATATAACCTCCAAACCCTTGAAACGTTTGCAACAGACCAAACTCCACAAGTACCAAAAAATTTTCAGCTCCAATACAGTAAGATCTCAGTCCATAAACCAAACAATAAATCTCTAGTTCAATCTCCAGAAAGCTCTAATCCGATCGACCTCTTAATGCAGGCCCCAGTTCAATGTGAAAACCAATTTCAGAATTAATTGCACTCTCTGTGTGCCAATTAATTATCAGTAATCTTCCTCAGATAATAATCTCCAAAATAAATCCAATTCTCTCCTTAGCCACAGAAATACAGTAGAGATCTTGCGATTGTTTATCTCAGCACAATTGCAGTAGTGAAGAACTCAGAAACCCTAGCCCAAGGCTCAAGAAGAAAAATTATAAAATATGCAATAGATGATTTGCCTTTCACAAAGCATTGCTTTTATAATTAAAAAGTGTCTTCTCTCACACACTTTTCACTTAAAATACTTTTTATACTTAGGCACATTGAATAATATAATTTATTAACTCATTTGGCTCCAAAAATGACATTTTCACCAATATCTTGAAATTATGACACGCAAGGTCCCTGTTTCTTGTGCCCAAGATTTAAATTTATTTTATCCTGGTTCCAACGAGCTATAACACTAAGGTATCCAGCATATAATACCAACAAAAATGGCAACCTTAGCAATTTAATTAACTAATAATAATAAACCACCTGTCTTGCGAAAACAACTGAAGAAGCATCCGAATCGAAATCTGTCTGCACAGGAGTGATCCTGATGATGAAAGATGGTGAATGAACCTGACGGGGTGACTTACTAAAAATAGACGCTCTCTCCAAGATTCTTGGGGCCCAAACCGGAAGCCAAAAATGAAAATCGAGGGCATCATTCAACTCCTCTAACTCATCTGAGCTCATCGGAACTATCCATTGACTTACTATAAATAGTAAATTCACACCAATGACCCTCTAAACACCTCGCCAGACCACGAGGATCGCAATAATGACCTGGCACCATCAATTCAATGACTTGCTAAAAATGGGGACATTACACTAATCTAGCAAAGGTTTTTTACATCATTTCACTTCTACCAGTCTGTGTGCAATGAGATTATCTCTGTTTGAATTAGATGTATGGATCCATCTACACTACTGTAAACTTCTATAAATTATGACAAAATTTTGTTCAAAAATGTTGTATTGTTATGTTGGAAGTGGTCAATTAGTTTCTAATACTTTAAGTGTGATAATATATTATGTTCATCCATTGTTACAGGCAGGACGCTTTCACACTGGATGTTTTGGAAGTTCCTCAAGGTTCAGGATCAGGGTTTATATGGGATCAAAAGGGGCATATTGTTACTAATTTTCATGTTATCAGAGGTGCCTCTGATCTCAGGTTGGTTATGTGTATTGTTCATGAACTGGTTGTAGATCATATATGAAATTAGTTTTGGCTAATGATGTGTTGATAGTAACTTTATACAGAACATAAGACCTATGTAGATACGAGTTCATGAAAACTTTCTATTTTTCTATTTCAGGATAATATCTTGGAGAACATTAAGTAGTCTTAATTTTTAAAGATGAGGCATGACAACATGTTCTGTTGCAATACTACTACAAAATAGAAAATATGCATCTGTGAAAGGAATATTTGTGAGGTCAGCTCTCCTAGCTGTTGAGTTCGTTGAGTTTCATCCCTTACACAAGCAATAATTTATAAATTATAGTACACAATTAGAATAGAGCTAGTGCAATAGTCTTGCCTTCTTCAGGTGAATCAGATAAAGTCTTAAAGATAATTTTTATTACAAGTACGTTAGAAATGCAACTAGATATCAGAAGAGGGAAAGCATTTTTAAAATTTTTTAATTTTGATTTTAGGGAAGTGCATTTTAATTTTTCTGGGGAGCTCTCTGGAATGTCATTTAAATACTTTTGTTTCTGAAATGATTAAACTGCATTTGAATATTGAATTTATCTAGTTCTATGGTCTCACCTTCTGCACTTGAATCAGATGAGGGCAAGCACTTATTCAAGCACCATGATACTGCAATGATTAAAGCTAGTCTTATGTTTGCATCAGATGCATACCTTTAGAGAAAGTTATATGATCAACCAAACCACCCATGAAGTCTCTTTCCCAATGATGCTACATGGTTAGCATGTATTCCATTGGTACATGGGCGTGTTGGATAAGGGATACACAGATTATTGGTACAAATTACATGGTGAAGGAACTAGAACTCAGGTAAACGGGGATAGGGTTGTGTATATTTATTCCACAAAAAGAGTTAATTTTTTTCCAAAAAAGCGAAGTTCTATATGCATATCTGTGCATTACAAAACAATAAGGTTTTTCACCTAAAGCCACCTTAGGGTGAAGTCTCAGAGCTACATCCAGAAATTGACATTTGGAGTCAATGCAAGTTACAATATGTAGGATCTACCAATACACCTAAAGTAAAAAGAAGAAAGGAGAAGACTGTGCATCTATCTGCAGCATCACAATGATGAAATTTCCAGGTGGAAGAGTCCCCTAATCATTCCCGATTTCTCTCCTGCTGAGACAACACACAGCAACCATATTTTTGTAAAAGGCTAAATTATATAAAATAAAAGGGGAATTTAAAAAAAATTCCAATATTGGCTTGAACAACAAACAATTGCAAGGACTTCAGAAAGTAAACTGTACTTAATAAGCCGAATGGTTAGTATGGTGATGAATATGATACATGTCTTCGCACCCAAGTGATTGTAGAAAATCACTGAAAATGAACACAGAACCAAAATTGAATTTGGTGTTAGAATCTTAGAGATTCAAGGTGAGTTGATGTTGAACACATTTAAAAATTTGTGCTTCCCTCAGGGTTGGGAAGGCAGGTGCAGAGCCATTATTTGCAGAAACTTGGGCTTGGATTGCCAGGTTTTCTTGCACTTAGGGAACCTGTGAGGTACGACTGTCCTGGGCTGAGGTTTGTAGAATGAAGACTTCCATTCACCACCTCTGCCAATGGCTTCAAAAGAGCTTTCTGAGTGCTGGGGCACACGGTGTTTGGCACTGGATTTCTGATTGTTTTGTCACACAACCTTGGCAAATATTCTCTTTTCTCTCTCAGCTGTCAGGATTTGCTCAATAGTTTCAGTCCCTCTTTGAAGATTTTGGCAATTCTGCCTCAAATCGTTAACATATTCTGTGTGGTTCTTGAGACATTCCTTCAGAACATCTTGGCACTCTTTCTGTTGCTGGATGTAAGTTACAAGTGGAGCAATATATTTTTCAAATAAAGCAATATCAAGCCCCTTTTCTCAAATTCTCTGCCTATCTCCTTAATGCCGTGTTTCATTTTAAACAGTGCCAGGTATGAGTTGGAGCTGCCTGCACTCACAAATCTTTTTGCTTTGGACTCGACCATTTTCAGCATTCTGAGTCTGATTGCTATTGGGAAAAGGGGGAAAATGTACTTTGTACCAATAATCCGTGTATTTCTTCTAGTAAGAACTAGGAATAGCCCAATCAGCATTTCGAAGAGAGTGATATTCTTTCCTGCAGTATAGCCCAAGTTAACCTGACTGTAAATGGATATGTACTCCATAATGGAAGTCACATGTTCAAATCCAGAGGGGTATTAGTTTTGTACAACTCAAATGAAATATAAATTAAATGGAAAAAGAAAATGCTTGCATAAGGGAGCTTTCATACACCAAATAATTTGTTATTGAAAGTTTGCATGAATAATTCATTACTTCTAAGTTTCTTTCTCTTTTTCTCGTTTTGCTTTCATCATAAAATTTGAGAGGCTTAAGCAGTATGCAAACATTTGCATTTGCATTTGCATTTGCATTAAGTTACATATCATTTTATTATAGATTCTTCTGTTATCATAGAACACCTTATTTTGTGCATTGCGGGGACTACTTTTGTGTCCAATCTTAGCGAATCATTTTGAAATGACCATTTAAATATGATTGTAGAGAGCACAAATATTTTGAGAGGATTTTGGACCGAAGAAAGTTGTCAGGAAATCATTGAAATCAATAACATTCTTTTTGATAATGTAGGGAATGTAGGTTCTTGAGTTCTGATAAGGGTAATCTTGAAGGGTTTTCTATCACTTTTTTGACCTGTTTCTCCAACGTGGACAATATAAATGAGCACATCATCATAAATACCATCAACTAGTATCCATTTCACCTTCAATGCCTTTTGATTTGCTGCGAGTTTTGCCTTTCCCTGATATAATTTTCATATTGCAAGGCATTCACCATAGTCATTATATAACCATATTACATGACATTAGAGCTGAATTGGGAATTTGCATGAGTGTTGACATACAAATTAACAAAATTTCATTGTGTTAAGTTTTCATTGTCAATCTGTACAAAAGGCTACAACTACAAAATGACAATAATGTAGAAAAACAATATAGTAACATAATCTATTACTGCCATGCCTGATCTACGCTTGCATCAAAATTGGAGTTTTAATTTGAGTCACTCCTAATATGAGTGGCTGCTCCCGATCCCATTAGCTAGAGTAGGTGCCACAATAGAGGTACATGTGTTACTTGATCCAGAGATGATTCTGTCTCCATCTACTTGATGATCCCTTGAACTAGAAGCAACAACGCATGACACCTTATCCAATGGTACCCCAAGCAGTCCTTCCCATGCTTCTTCAGTAATCTCTATGGCATCTTTAGGATCAACATCCCAATGTGTGGCTAGAGTTGATGATACTTAGTAGTTTGTAAATCTTGAATTTGTAAGGCACTATGCACGACTAACAATTTTGCCACTCATCAAGAGCTAATATTAATCCTCTTGATTGATAGAATGAAGTTGTGTGAACCTTTTTTTTTATTGGTAAATATATGAGTTTGTATTAAAGTATAAACAAAAGATACAAAGTTTAAACTAGAGTAACCAACAGAGCCTATTTAGGCTCAAAGTAGTTCAGCCAAACCACCCAAGAGACAAAACAGAGAAACCATCCCACCCAAAACAACGAGCATTATACCTAAAGGCATTTGTTGATGTGAGTTTTGTTCCATTACAACCTGCAGAATTGAATACTTAGTATTCCAAATGAAATACCAAATTCCCAACTCTCTCTTGAATAAGGATGCTCATATGCTAAACAATGTAGATGAATTGTGTCATCAAATGAGACAACCTCAAGGTTCCTTCTTAATCGTGGACTTCCACTCAGTTTTAATGATGTGATATGCTGGTTATCACAAAGGGACTTACACTGTTCAATCAAGGGATATCAACTTGACTTTAACTTCTTCAATCAAATGACTTGCGAGATAAAGGGTTTAGAAAGCTATTCTACTTCTAGAATGCAAGAAACCGTGGATATCTTTGTGACTCTACTAGACTTAGTTTAGCCATCAACATCAACCAAGCTAGTGCAATCTCCTAAGATAAATGTAAGATGTTCAAACTACCACCATTCCATTAACGCCATCCATCGATGCATATCAATGTGCAAACAATAATTGAACTTAAGTCCATGTAAATGCCATTTGACCATGCAAGGCGTACTTACAATCGACAAGCAGCTAGTGGTTTGGTCTAAGCAAGTTCACCAAAGATGCATCCAAAATATCTTCCATTCAACTAAAACTACTTCTAATCTACTCTATGTGAGGAATTGAAGAAACCACGCAATACTCCAAAGCAACACAAGTAATCCACCATGAAGATCAACAACGAGTCAACAATTACTTTGATAGCATTATGGCAACAATTTCAAGAAGTCTCCTCTCCTACTCTACTCTCTAACAACTGTGACAAATGAGAAGGTCTTGGCCTTTTATAGTTGTTCAATTACAATGAAGGGCCAAGATCGATTGAAGATCAAGGGCCAAGATAGATCCATTACAAACCCTAATTAGGGTTGCCACACTATCATCCAATTACATGAAGGCACCACCTTGTGGGCCAATAAGAAAATTACAATGCTTTTGAGAGCCAACGAGAAAATATGTACACTTGGCATAATATGATTGAATGTGCTTGGACACGAGTAATTGGAATTCTCTGATTGGTTGAAGACAAGTGGGCGCCACCTCAACTTCCTTATCTCATAGACATGATCAATTCTTTGGTGATGAGAAAATATCCCTTGATACTCAACATTGTCAAGCCTTTAATTGTGATGGCATATTCCCAAATTGCTTCATCTTCTCAAATTGTTCTCCATCTTCGTTCTTGGAAATTTTCTCATTGCCATGATTTGAACTTGATTGTACTTGCAAATTTGATGTCTCTTTTGATGCCTTGTCCTTGATCTTCTTGAAGTGACGAAATTTTTCATGTTGCTGGATCCTTCAAAGTGAACTTGGATTTCCTGAGGAAATTCAAGTTGGTGAAATTTTTCTCTGATTTTGCTTGCAGGCTTGCAAATTTGTTCTTTCTCCTTGAACTCCATCTTGATCTTGCCTTGAATCATCTTCTCATTAAAATTCTTGAGCTTGATCTTGTAGGACCCATTTGTTCTCTCCTTGTTTGAAGTCTTGAATTTGGCCTTGCCATCATTTCCATGCTCTCCAAGCCTTGCCCTTTTCATAGATTACCTTGCAAAAACAAAAGGGAAATTTCATTAAGCTCACAAAATGATGAGTGTAAACAAAATGAAGGAAATCTGAAAGCTTGCATGAAATGAAATTGCATCTATATTTGCTTTAAATCAACCTTCTCCTCTACATCAAAACAAGGAGACAAAATGCATTTTGCTCATGGATTTTCTTTGGTTCAAGATCAAATTTCTTTCTTTTTTGCAAAACCTAAGTTCTGATTTTGACAAAAGATGGCTTTACTCTTTTGACTTGAAATGAAATTTCTTTAAAATTTGGGATTTAAATGAGTTTGAGACACAATCATATGTTCATATTCAACTTTTTTTCTGCACTTTATCTCTGATTTTAGAGAAAATTAGTGATATTCTCACTTTAAACCTCCCCCCAAAATCGTCCTTCTTGATCATAAAATCTCTGCTAAAAAAGAAGTCGCTGCTGTTAAAGTTATAGCTAGATTAGATTCTAGCACAATTAAATTAATAGGTGATTAAATTAATTAATTAATTAATCAATTAATTTTATTGGTGAATAAAATTAATCAATCAATCAGATCATTGGGCTGGGTCCAAATTCCTTCTTAATATTACAAATCATATTAAATATATAATTGCTATCAAATTGTTATTGGACTGGGCCCAATCGTATTTTCAAAAGGCAATGAATGCATTTGTAATCTCTATGTGGCTGGCGCCAAATCTAAAGGAGGGCCGACAGTATGAAGAGTATTCTATTTACGCAAGGCATCACCTTGCTATATTAGATCATCAACTCATGCAATCACAAAAGCATCTACTTACCTGCGAACTATCAGTAATCATTCACATGAGATATTAATACTCAGCGAACATTATTTGATTCCAGCAATCTCCTATTTGCATAGGTCCTCTCATTCACGCGATTAGGAAATTGTGATCTCAGTCAGAAGACTTGTGATATCAGCGATCTAATCATATTCATGATCAACGATCCGATGACTGTTACTGCATTTGGTGACTATGATTGACATTACCTGCGATACCTTTGGTGACTGAAATTGACATTACTGCGATACTGAGTCTGTACACCAGCGATTGTATTGAAGGATAGATAACAGTGGTACTGAGTTTGTACACCAGCCCCTTTTGATTTGCTTCGTGGATCGGGGATTCTCAGCAAATCAAGCCATTACGATTTGCAGATCTACAATTACTGTGAGTTTGTAATTAGTTTGTAATTCTGAGAGCAATAAAATATGATCTGATTTGGATGCTGGGTTTTTCCTCCAAGACGGAGGTTTCCCAGGGTATATCGTGTTATGTGTTTTTGTGTTTGATCTATTTTGTTAAATTTACTGTTTAAGTAATCTGATCACTAAAATTTAACATGGTATCAGAGCTAGGTTCGTACTAACAAGTGATCAGATCTAACAAGTTATACTTCAGATCTTGTCTTTCTTCTTTGCTTCAAGATGGTGAC
Source organism: Thuja plicata (assembly GCA_018584345.1). Classification (NCBI taxonomy): domain Eukaryota; kingdom Viridiplantae; phylum Streptophyta; class Pinopsida; order Cupressales; family Cupressaceae; genus Thuja; species Thuja plicata. The sequence goes on along the minus strand of MU228144.1, from coordinate 2,645,189 downwards.
AGGACTAAAAGTAGAGGACAAATTGGAAGGGGCTGTGAATTTCACATCTTGGAAGGTCCGTGTTCTTCTTGCACTTGAAGAAAATGACTTGCTGCAATTCGTGCAAGGACAAGTACCCGCTGAACCTACAGATTCAGATGAGTTGAGTCAATTCAAGAAAAATGTACTAAAGGCCAAGAAGATCTTGATTGACTCTGTGAAAGACCATGGTGTTCCAATCATTTCCAAGTTGTCATCTGCTCGTGATATGTTCAAGCAATTGGAAGGGATGTATGAAATCAACAACATGAGCAAGGCTCTAGCACTTAGAAGACAACTTCTTCAAATCAAGATGGAAAAGGGTGAAACAGTCATGGCCTTGTTCATGAGAGTTTCTGAGTTGAAGGACCAGATTCATGCTATTGATGGTGAAGTGATGGACAAAGATCTTGTCATGCTAGCTCTCAATGGTCTTCCTTCTTCTTGGGAGCCATTCATTCAAGGGTTAAGTGGAAGGGGTGATATTCCTACCTTTGATCATCTTAGGGCTGATTGTATTCAAGAGGAATCCCGTTTAGTTGCAAGAGGTTTCAAGATTATTGTTACCAAAATTTTTCTACAGGTTCATTTTTGGTAGAACCATCATGCTTTCAAGCAAAAAAGGTGCATTCTGATTATTCCTACATTTTGTGTTTTTCTGATAAATGCAATAACTTTGAAACTACTTCATGAAATTAATCATTACATTTAATGAAGGAAAGATCATAACATAGAAAGAATATTTTGCAAATCTTTTCTAAAAATGTAATGTTTTATTCATCAAAGTATTGTTTTGCTCCACACAAGCCGTGAAACTAGCTGTAAAAGAATTCATCATTTTGAATTCAAAATATGCATACATGTGTGTAAAGGAAAAAGCATAAATGAAAAAATAGGGCTAGTCATTGCCTGAATGACTGGCTACTGTTTGGTTGGCTCTGATAACTTGCACTCCCGCTATCCCTCATTTGCACTTCTTTGCTGCCCCTGCATCCTGGAAGAACAAAACATCAGAAGGGGGGTTAGATCCAATGGATCCAAGCAATGACTAGTTCTACTTTACATCTATACCCCACAGGTGCATATATACTTCAAAATCAAAATGCATGTTTTATTTTTACAAGTTTTTGTATGTGCAGTAACAGGTGTCTTTCAGTGGCATGTGGAAGTAAATGAGGCTCCCACAAGGGTTTGAGCTCAGCATGCCACTAAAAGACAAAAGGCAGCAACATGAATGCATCAGATCGGTAATCAAAGAAGGCACATAAATGATTCAGAACAGGGTACAAGTGCAAGCAAGTTATAGTGCTATGTCAAGGAACATATAGCAACTTATGAGATATACATTGACTGTTAAAAGAGACAAGTGTATCAATCTTAAGAAAGCTTTATGCTTATAAGAATATCAAGTAAATATCCAACAGTCACGGGGCAGTAGTTGTGCTGCTACCAGTGCTAGAGAAAAAAAAAAGCAGAATTTAGAAATGAAGTTGGAGTGCTGGTTAGAACAGAACATTTGAATCTTGTCGAACTGATTGGGCACTGTGAGCAGGAGAGTGAACATATTCTTGTAACTGAATATGTCCCTAACAACACATTAAGGGAGCATTTAGATGGTCGATGAGGAACATTCTTGGACTTGGCAACACGGTTGGATGTAAGCTATTGATGTTTCACATGCTCTCACATACCTCCACCTATATGCAAAACAACCAATAATTCATCGAGATGTAAAATCTTCAAACATTCTCTTGACTAAAAATTTTAGAGACTTTGGCTTTTCCAGAATTGGACCATCAGAAGCAAATGAAACTCATGTTTCAACACTAGTTAAAGGAACAACAGGTTACCTTGATCTTGAGTATCTGAAGACTTATCAGCTAACGCAGAAAAGTAATGTCTACTCATTTGGAATTTTACTAATAGAAATTCTCACTGGGAGACGCCCTATATAGTTGAAAAAGGATTGAGGAGCGTATCACTGTCAGATGGGCATACAAGAGTCACAAGTAAGTGGAAGAATTGAAAAAAGATAGTAGCTTCGATGAACAAAGATATAGGTGCAGCTAAGAAAAGGTTTCAATGCAATTTTTTCTAAAACAACGATCATTGGAGGTCTTTTTAAGAAAAAATCCCAGAGCGGCGGCAACATTGCAAAACTATAGAACCAGAAAATAGAGTGCTGGCATCGTCACATTTCAACATGTATAGAATGCCTTTCAAGAAAAGGGAAAATTTTTGGTAGAAGGAAGAAAAGTGTTAACATGTTCATGTTATTTACAAGGGAAACTCTCGACTTCAACAAGCCGCGGTCTGCATAAGAAGAAGTCTGAATTTTTTTTTTTAAAAACAACCAAGAAACAAAGATGGCAGTCCTAGATATAGCTGGAGGTGAGCATCAAGCATGTGAAACGTGCACATAAATTATTAAAACAAAAAAACTTGCCTGTGAATGAATGGCGGCAACTAGAGTAACAAGAAAATGGTTCAGAGAGCCTCCAGTTTTCCCAAAGAAGTCTCCTTCATGATGATATTGGCAAGCAGAGAATGTTTTATATTCATGTCGGCTTGCAGCTCAAACCTTTCCTATCCCAATGATGCGAAATGACCAAATGATTTGGAAAATGTTTTAGGGTTGGGGTTTTGTTGACCCTTAAAACATTTTGCATAATGCTTGAAGTCCACGGCCATGCCATTGCAATGGCATTTTTTAAATATTTAAATTGTTATATTACTTAACTATATAATCATTTATTTCCTTAATATATGATTATATTATTAACTAATATAATATATTTGTCTTTGTTATTGTTTTCTTTAGAAATCTATGTAATTTAATAATTGTTAATTGATGTATTTTATAAATCAATTAATGATTATTGAAATCTTTAAAGAGAAAGCAATAAAAAATGCAAAATGGAGAGATAAGGGTGTCTTTAATGGCTTGATGGACTTCTTCTTGGAGGTTGCAACCATTTAGAGACATAAGGAGAGCATCTAGGGGACGTTATAGCAGATTTAGGAGATGTTGGAGGGTTGCTAGGAAGATTTTCGAAGTAAGACCTATTCTTGGGTTTTGAAGGAGCTTTATGAGCTTGTTGAGCTTTCTTAGGCTTGTTTGAAGGGCATTTAAGGGTCCTTTATGGCTGTGAGGACTTTTTCCAGCCAATTGTACTTCTTTCATGGCTTCTAGACCCCTTTTTTGGGGCCTTTTTTCTAGCATCCGACCCTTGGTGATTGAGAGGTTTTGTACTTAGTGGCTTTTTGGGGAGTTAGTTCTCATTATGCAAAGGAGGGCTTTTGTGACATTCTCTTGTCCTTAGCAGTTTTATGCAGAAGTTTGTAACTCATTTTGGAGACTAAATTTATAGTGACAGCATTTTGGAGCAGCAATATTCTATTGAAGTTCAAGCCTTCTTTCTTTCTGTGACTTGATAAGAATAGTAAGTGAGTTGATCACTACTTGTTATTTTCTGTCTCATCTATTACCTTGTTGCAGGAATGTATTTTGTTTGCAGGTTGTAATTTGTGTCCAAAGAAGTCATAGGGTTTTCTTGTGAAGATTTTCCTTCCTTGTTAATTCTATTAAGGACCTCTTTATGAAATATTTATGCAGACCTATATAGAACATAAGGGTTTTATTCGTTGAGGTAGGGTTTACTGTTTCAGAATTCATCATTATCAACCTAGTTCTCTTACTCTTTGGTGAATCACCTAGTTTCCTTAAGTTTAGTTTCAGTTTACAGTTCGTTTCAGTAATTTCTATCTCTTTTCCCTCAAGGTTTAAGTTAGTTTTGAAGAGTTATAGGTGATTATCCAATAGGAATCGGCCTAGAATCTAGAGGTTTCATTTCCAGTTATGCATTTCCCACATGCAGAAATGAATCCCATGTTAGGCAAGATTGTTAAACTTGTATAGTTTAAGAGGGTGCAAATTTTAAGCCTTAACAATGACTTCTTCAGATAATCAAGTTCTTGCTGCCCAATCTGTTAAGAGCAAAGGTGGAAATTGGAAGAAGAATAACTTCAAGAGGAATAACAATTTCAGATCTCAGGATGCTAGCAGCTCAAGGAAGAAGCCTAGAGATCTCTCTCATATCCGATGCTTCAGATGTGACAAGTTTGGTCACTATGCCAAGTAATGCCAAGCTCAACTCAATCAGCAAGAGGCAAACCTAAATGAAGTTGCCAACAAAGAAGATAAGGAAGATTTTCTCTTTATTTCTGCTTTATCTAGTAATATTCCTACTGATAGTGATACTTGGTTGATAGATAGTGGTTCATCTAGGCATATTATTGGTTATAGAGATAAATTTTCAGATCTGATTGAAAAGGAATCTAATCTTCATGTTGTCACAGATGATGATTTTCAATATTCTGTAAGAGGTTTTGGTAACACCTCTCTTAACTTAGATTCTGGAATTTCGTTATAGCTTTCTAATGTTCTATTTGTACTGGGAATTAAAAGGAATCTAATCTTTGTTTCTACTTTAGAAGATAAAGGTTATCAGATAGCATTTTTAGAAGGAAGGGTACTTGCATGGCTTAAGAATTCCAACATCAAATCAACACGAGTGATTGGTAATAGGTTTGAAAGTCTCTACAAGCTCTCAACTAAACCATTTCAAGCTCTCATTCATGGCATAGAAGACTTGGACATCTTCACTATTGGGCTCTTCCTATCCTTGAGAAAATGATTAAAGGTATGCCTAAACTCAGCCATGTTCATAATGATGTATGTAAAGGTTGTGCTATAGGAAAGAACTCTAAAGGCTTGTTTCATAAAAGTGAATCTAGATCTAAGGAGAAACTAGCTCTTGTTCATTCTTATTTATGTGGTCCTATGTCTGCTGCATCTCTTAGTGGATTTTTGTATTATGTAACTTTCATAGATGATTATTCTAGGAAAACATGGATTTACTTTCTAAGGTCAAAAGAATCTGATGAGGTCTTAAATAGATTCAAAGAGTTCAAATCGTTAGCTGAAAATTTATCTGGTAAAAGAATTGAAGTACTTAGATTTGACAAAGGAGTTGAGTACACCTCGGGTAGCTTTCGTGATTTTTTTGTAGAAGCAGGGATCAAGAGGGAGTTCTATGTTCCCTACAATCCTCAACAAAATGGTATTGCTGAAAGGAAAAACATATCCATTGTCGAGGCAGCCAAGGCCATGATCCATGATCAAAACCTTCAGATGTTTCTATGGGCAAAAGCAACTAGGACAACTGTTTACATTAAGAACAGGTGCCCTCACAGTGTCTTGAAGGATACAACTCCAGAAGAAGCTTTCACAGGTTTCAAGCCAGACATTAGCAACTTAAGAATCTTCGGAAGTCCAGTTTACATTCAAATTCCCAAGGAAAAGAGAACCAAATTGGAACTATCAGGTAAGAAAGGTATACTTGTGGGTTACAATTAAAATTCCAAAGCTTTCAGAATTTACATTCCAGGATAGAGATACATTGAGGTAAGTAGAGATGTGATTTTTGAAGAGAATGTTGCTTTAAAGAAATCTAAAGGCTCTTTAATTGGAAATGAAAATGATGAAAATAATGATATGGATATTGATCATGATGTTGAGTTAGAGGGAATTTGCAGGACCGTCAGAGCCTTCGGATCACATTGAGCCTACAGATCCCATAGATCAACAGATGGACCAAGAGACGTTACAGTAAGCAAGAAAATACCACTTTGGGTAAAGAACACCATTCAGGAAGCTGAAAGGTTTGCAGCTCCTTAACGCACTTTCAGGGAGAGTATGAGACCTCAAAAGTTCTCCAACTACGTTGCATTGATGTGCAACATTATTGAGACCGAACCTTCTAGCACGAAAGAAGCCATGAAACAACAAGCATGGAAAGACGCCATGGATGAAGAATATGAATCCATAATCAAGAATGATGTATGGGAGATTGGGCCAAGACCCAAAGGTAAGTCTGTTGTATCCTCTAAATGGTTGTTTAAGATTAAACATTCTGCTCATAGTTGAAAAACACGGACTCAGCAATAACTCAACTGACCCAAAATTTTTGAAAAACTCGGAATCGCAAAAAACCTCGGCAATAAATTGATACTTCTATCGAACATGTGAAAATATATAATTTCTTAAAATATTCTTAAAAACACACCAAATTATATACACATTATAATTTATAATTTTACAATATAATAAATATTATAATTTATAATATAGTATTATAATATTATAATATATAATTTATAATTTAAAATAAATTATATATTATAATAGTATTATATATTATAATTTTATAATAGTATTATATATGATAATTTATAGTATAGTATTATAATATTATAATATATAATTTATAATTCAAACGTTTTATAGCTTGCTTTTGCACGATTCTATATATTTTTTTATTGACTTCAAACCATTTGTTAATTTGTTGAGATTTACTAAATTTTTGCTGATTCCAAGTCAAAAATCTGGGTCTTCCATGTTTTGCTGAGTCGTGAGTTTTGAAATTATGGTTTTACTTTTAACTATATTCTATTGATTCATTGAATGAAACTCTAATTTATAATCAACATTCTGAAGAATGGCGCAGCTTCTATGATTAACAATGGTGGCGCAACTTCAGTGCCTAAGTGTTGTCTGACTTCCAATGGTGACATTCCAATGGTGGATGACTTCCTTCTCAGCCGTCACACCTTTCCTTCTCAGCCATCTGAACATTCCTTGGCCGTCGCAGGAAATATATTGCACAATGCAAAATGAAAAACCCTAATCGATATTGTGAACTTTCTTATTTTTAAAGTTGACATTCATCAACAATTTTTTGACAAAAATATCATAGGAAACCGCGATTTTATCTTCCAAATACTGCCATGATATTTTCAATGTATTGTTCACGAGTTATTCGGCGATTATATTGCCTTGGTGTTTGGCTCGCGATAGATCTCGCGATTAGCGGTATATCACCACTATTTTCAACCATGATTCTGCTGATGGTAGTATTGAGAAATATAAAGCTAGATTTTTAGCTTGTGGTTTTTCTCATAAGGAAGGTATAGATTATGAGGAAACACTTGCACCTGTAGCTAGATATTCTTCTATTAGATCTATTATAGCCATTGCTGTAGCTAAAGGTTGGAAGCTACATCAAATGGATGTAAAGACTGCTTTTCTCAATGGTGTCATTGAGGAGGAAGTTTACATTGAGCAGCCAGAAGGTTTCCCTCGAGCATGGTATGAAAGAATTGACAAATATTTGGTAAGCTTAGGATTGTGTAAGAATGATGCTGATCCTAACCTTTATTTCAAAGTATTTAATGATGAAATGCTAATTCTGGTTTTATATTTGGATAATTTGTTTCTAATTGGTAATGAAAGTCTTATCATTAGATGCAAGAAAGAATTAGCCACTAAATTTGAAATGAAGCACTTGGGAATAATGCATTACTTTCTTGGTTTAGAAGTATGGCAAAAATCTAATGAGATTATTCTAAGTTAAGGAAAATATACTATCAATATTTTAAAGAGATTTGGTATGATGGATTGCAAGCCTATGCTAACCCTTATGGAAACTAACTTGAAAAAGCTGAGTGCATGTGCTGCTGATTCTGATTGTGCAGATCCAATTGAGTACAGGAAGTTGATCGGATCCTTGATGTATCTAGTTAACACTAGACAGGATATTTGCTATGTAGTCAGTGCTCTTAGCCATTTCATGAATGAACCAAAGCATGTCCATCTCATTGTAGCCAAACATATATTGAGATATTTGCCTGGTACTATTGGCTATGGGTTGAGATATGCTCTCAGCACCATTATTACCTTGGAAGGTTATTGTGACTCAGATTGGGCAGGCAATGTTACTAACAAAAAGAGCACTTCAAGATTATGTTTCAGCTTGGGATTTGCCATGATTTCCTTGGCTAACAGGAAGCAGTCCTCAATTCCATTGAGTACTGCTGAAGCAGAGTATATTGCTTCTAGTGTTGCTTCAAGGGAAGCAATGTGGCTTCGCAAGCTTCTTACTGGATTGTTTGGACAACCTTTGGATTCTACAGTTATTCATTGTAATAATCAAAGTTGTATAAAGATGTCTGTCAATCCGATATTTCATGACAGGACAAAGCATGTGGAAACTCATTATCATTTTATTCGGGACATGGTATAGAGAGATGCCATACAACTGAAATATATCAGCACTAAGGAGCAGATTGCAGATATTCTGACCAAGCCCCTTGCTCGAGTGAAGTTTGAATACTTCATAGATAAGCTTGGAATTGTGGAGAACACAACCCTCCCTGAGAGGGAGTCTCAACATCATTAATACACTTGATTGTATCACCCACCCTCTGCGGGCAATGCCAGATGGGATTACCCTCTACAGGCAATGCAAGGTGGTAGCGTATGTTTTTCTTTGAGAAAAGATTTGAGGCTATAGACCTCTTCCACCCTCTGCGAGCAATGCAAGTGGATCCATCCTTTGCAGGTATGCAAGATGGATATCATGGAAGAAGTCCATGATACTCTTTAGAATCCTCCCTAGCTAAGAGGGAGTGTTAAAGTTATAGCTAGATCGGATTCTAACACAATTAAATTAATAGGTGATTAAATTAATTAATTAATTAATTTTATTGGTGATTAAAATTAATTAATTAATCTGATCATTGGGCTGGACCCAAATTGCTTCTCAATATTACAAATCATATTAAAAATATAATTGCTATCAAATTGTTATTGGACTGGGCCCAATTGTATTTTCAAAAGGCAACGCATTTGTAATCTCTATGTTGCTGGCGCCAAATCTAAAGGAGGGCCGACACTATGAAGAGTATTCTATTTAAGCAAGGCATCACCTTGCTATATTAGATCATCAACTCATGCGATCACAAAAGCATCTACTTACCTGGGAACTATCAGCAATCATTCACATGAGATATTGATACTCAATGAACATTATTTGATTCCAGCGATCTCCTATTTGCATAAGTCCTCTCATTCTGTAATGAGCCCAATCCGGCTCTTACTCAAATTCTCTAACAATTTCAATGTCTTTGCCAATTTCAAATTGATTTTTGCACGAAGATACAATTTGTAACAAGAACTCCTTTATTTAATATATTCAGTTTCAATTTAGTGTTTCTCAGCATACACAATTATTTCGAATTGCCTATTTGATAAATTCTGGAAATGGTATTCGATGATTTTATTCAAGCATAAACGAATTTGCCATATTTTAAATTAAATACAAAATGGAGGTATTCGCAAAATACCATTCTACCCATGTGTGCCGTTAATCTCCAGGAGTGGCTAACGCCATATTAAACCCCCACGTGAATGCTTAGCTACTGCCGCAGCTCCTTGTTCTCACCCGCAGCTGATGGCTAACGCCACGCAGCACCAAATCCTCACCCGCAGCTGGTGACAAACACACCTGCATCTGCTGACAAACACACTCGCAACCCAGCTTGATCACACGGCTACCTTACTTGCCTGCGGTTATTCCAGAATGGCGACCAACCCCATTCGTTGCTGATCAATACTTCGGCGTGGGATATAAATCGCAAATCAGTCCCACAATGTACAGTATCAACGCGTTATGAATTGGCAATTCTTCTGCATATGTATTCGATTCCAACCCTTGATCTCTTCACAACTGTAATGAAATCGACCTCTTCTGCAGGTCACAGTTCAAACCAGAATTCAGTTTCCAGTAATTAATTCTTCCTCCAAGTTACAAGCACACAGTACGAAGGAGAGAGATTGGTTATACTTCAGCAACCAATAAGTGATTAGCTCCAGGAGAATTAGTCTTCCAGATGCTAAACCAATTCAGTATCAAACCCTTATACCTCAGCAAGGGATTTGATTTACAAATCAGAACTTCTCCTCAGAGAAAACAAACAAATATAATATAATCAATCGATGCCAATCCCAATGAAATGAGCTCATATTTATAATCCATCCTTGGCCACAGTTTCCCAAAATGAGTTTCAGTTCACAGCTCTTTTAATTAACAACTTCTAATTTATTATAATAATAAAGTATTATTATAATAATGGGGCTTTATTATTAATTAATATTTTATAAATATTAATTAATAACTATTAATTAATAAATATGAACTCATGCGATAAATCCCACCTCCATTGTTGATCATGCCAGATTGACATAGCCATCCACTGCACTGCCAAAAATAGCAACTGCCAAAAATAGACTTACTATAAATAGTAAGTCCCCAGCCAAAGAGCTGCACAAACTGAATATCGTCTGGAATACTGACCATTGTCGATACTGCCCTGCTAGAAATGGAAATTGACCAAACTGACTTACTAAAAATAGCAACTCCAGACTTACTAAAAATAACAAGTCTGCCAATTGGGACCCTCAAAACCAGGTATCAGCTCACGAGGGTCACAATGATGAGCTGATCAAGCCACTGCCAATACTTGCTAAAAAGGGAGTCATCACACATTCATGTGATTGGGAAATCATGATCTCAGTCAGAAGACTTGTGATATCAACGATCTTATCATATTCATGATCAACGATCCGATGACTGTTACCGCATTTGGTGACTACGATTGACATTACCTGCGATACCTTTGGTGACTGAAATTGACATTACTGTGATACTGAGTTTGTACACCAACGATTGTATTAAAGGATAGATAACAGTGGTACTGAGTTTGTACACCAGCCCCTTTTGATTTGCTTCGTGGATCGGGGATCCTCAGCAAATCAAGCCATTACGATTTGTAGATCTACAATTATTGTGAGTTTGTAATTAGTTTGTAATTCTGAGAGAAATAAAATATGATCTGATTTGGATGCTGGGTTTTCCTCCAAGAGGGAGGTTTCCCAGGGTATATCGTGTTATGTGTTTGATCTATTTTGTTTAATTTACTGTTTAAGTAATCTGAGCACTAAAATTTAACAGCTGCCACTATAGTGTGTAGATCTGCTCTTGAAGAAAGTCGCTGCCTTGAAAGAGAGGAATATCTGCTTTTGTTTTGGTGAAAATGAATTATCCTCCCTCCTTATATAGACGACCCCAACGTTGAAAGGGTGTGACCCTAACTTGGGCCGACATGCTCCTTATTGGGCCAATAAAATCATTTAAATTTAAACCTTTATACTTCCATAGAAGGATGACTTCAATAAGGGTGAAAAGGCAAGTTTTTGTCTTGAAATTATGCGCGAGGAGCCTCTTTTCCAATCCCCAATTGATTTGACCTTGATCCTTGGCTAAATCTTGGCAGAGATTGAGGGGGTCTCAGGATTACAAATCCTGCCTAGGGGGCGGATTCTGCCCCTTAGGCAGGATTAATTTGATATCATTTTCTTGAATTTTGTTGCCATTTTGTTTCCAGCTTTCCCCCTTTCAACTTTCTTCAATGATCATTGTTTAAAGTTAACCAATTTCAATTTATGATTGAGACGTTTTGAGGCCAAATTGGTCTGATCTTTGTTTTGATATGAGCCATGATTTCCCCAACTCTCATCGCCATCTTGCCCAATCTTCATTTTCTCCTATTCCAAATGATTGGGAGTCAAGGATGCATCTCAAACCTCACCAAATCCATGGTGGAATTCACATGTGAGTTGGGATTTTATCAGCATTTAGGGGTGCAATTTTACGCCTTTTTGAGATTAGGAATCCCAAGAGGTGGTTGGATTCCGACCCCCTCTTAGGATTTTTCTTTCACCTTTTGACATTTGCGAAGTCTCATAGTTCTGATTTAGTACCCCAACGATTTGATTCCTTGTTTTGTTTCGGTCTGGTCTGTGATATGTTTGAAGTCAAAGACTTAATGTTTTGGCCTTAGCTTTGTTCTCAACTTCAACATCTCACCATCCTAGGCCATGAGATGGATTTTCAGCCCCCTTTTCTAATGAAACTTGGTTTAGTAGACGAGCGGAAATTACACCTGAGTCAGGATTATGAACAAGACGCTTAAACGGATGACACTCAAAAGAACTATATATAGACTTGACCAAATATGGTTTCTCAGGATGTTCAAGAGCAACAAGGCCTGGGTGATAGTTCTCATTCTTGCAAACTCATCCTTGTACTCCAAAAAATATTTAGTAACCTCATTCTCAAGCTCAAAAAATTTGTCATGTAAGATCAACAGTTGAGGCAATTCATGAGGTCAATGATCAATCCAAATGCAAGTTTTCTTTCTTAGATCTCCATAATCAAAACAAAAACTTTCAAAACTTTCAATATTAAAAGCAGGGAAAGAAACAACCTGGCGTAATTCGATTGCAAATCCTTGTTCAAATCCTCATTGATCATCCATAGCATCAGAAGGTCGAAGTTGGTGGTGTACCATCCCACTAGCAACAACATCGAACTCGTGTTATCAAGGTAGGATCAGTCTTGAAATCAAGGCTTTGGAATACATCTTTTGGGTGCTTCTCTGTAATGTCCCCATTTTGAGAGAGCATTGGAGTTAGTGGATTTAGCCTATCATTGGGTCCTTGTAGGCTAATACTGGTGATTAGAGGACCTTGTTGTGGGTTGTGGCCCCGTTTTGAGGGACTTACTATTTATAGTAAGTCAACAGTTGGTTTCAGGAAGCTCAGATGATTTAGACGAGTTATATGACGTTCTCAGTTTTTATTTCCGGCTTCCGATTTGGACTCCAAGTTTCTTGGAGGGAGCTTCTATTTTTAGTAAGTCACCCCGTTAGGATCATTCATCATATTTCATCATCAAGACCACTCCTGTGCTGTCAGATTTTGATTCTGATGCTTCCTCAGTTGTTTTCGCAAGACGGGTGAATTATTATTATTATTTAATTAAATTGGCTAAGGTTGCTATTTTTAATGGGATTCTATTTTGGGCATCTTAGTGTTATAGCTCGTTGGAACCGGGTTGAGAAGTTTTAAATTCCGAGCTCATAAAATAGGGACCTTGTGCCAGAATATGGTTATTTTAATGAAAGGGTCTTTTTTTCATCATTAAAGTGGAAAGAAATATAATAGTTTATTATATTTCAAATGTGCACATAAATCAAAGTCTTTATGTAAGTGAAAAGTGTCTTGGAGAAGGTAGAGTTTGATTTGTATGGAGAAATTATAAATACTTGAAGAAGTGAAATTCAAAGGCATTCTTGATACATCATTTTTATGAGTTTGGTGATTCGGTGTGAAGTATGGAACCAAGGGTTTCATTTTCTTGATCTGGAGAATGTGATTTCTTTCAGATATCACTGCACTTTGAGTTAGCGTTTTGGCTGGTGAATTGTGTCTTCTTCAGCGGCTGCAGCCAGTGGTTGAGATTGCAATTAATGGTGGAGGAGTTTGTTTTATGGTTCAGCATTTGTGGAGTGGTTTATTAATTCAATTCAGCATCCAGTTTAGAGTAGCGTTAGATATTACAAGTTCTCCAATTTAAGAGCCAGGCACGATTTGGTCATGTTGGGTGCCAACATAGTTGTTTCCAAGCTTGACGCCAAGGGAGCAGCATTGCATATAGCTGCGATTTTTTTCAGCATAAGCATGTTGATGTTGGATTCAGTATTCCAGGTTCCTATAGATGATTCTGATTTGAATTTGATTGTTCTGAATTTTATCTCTTCATGCATTGTAGTCTTTCTTTAAAATATGAAATCTGAGAGGATAATATGCCTGTGAATTGTATCTTCAATTCTTTTCCTGTATTGCAATTGATTTATGTTTAAAATTATAAAGGCAAAAATCACTTCATTGTTTGAAACTGGAAAGAATTCATTAATTTGGTGTTAATTGAGGGTTAGAGCCAGGCAGGCTCTTTACAGTGGTATCAGGGCAGTTTTCTTGCCATCCTATTGGGGTAAGGCTCATTGAGCTTAATTGTTAGACTTAAGTGATCAATACTTTAGTTATTTTTGCAGTCATGGACAGATACAGGAAATCTGGAAAACATGGAAACAAGTTAGTTTATCTGAGTTAAGAAAACAAACAAATGCCTTAGTTAAGGATACGGAGAAACGAAAGCAAACACTGGAAAGATTAAATGCACCACTTTTAGATCCAACAACTGTCGATAAAGCAACTAAATACTTGGGTTCTTTGTTCAATAGGTCCTCTTCACAGGGAAGATATGAGGAGAGACATGAGTTGTTTACAGGTAAAACATCTAGACATCTCCATGTTGAGTTTTCAGCAGCTGTTGATTTTGGTAGAGATGTTCTTGTACTTAGTGGATCAGCCACTAATCATATTTGCATACTTGAGGGTGGAGATTCTTTACAGGAACATGTGGATGTGCTTGTCTCATTGACATATAGTGTTACTGAGGTTCAGCATCTTGAGCCTGTTGTTGATAGTGTGGATAGTGTGAGAGTTGAGGTGTTTGTAGAGGTACCCAGTAGTGATACCTCGTTGGTGGACATGTGAGAGGTTGATAGCACATGAGGAGAGTGATTATGAGGTTACTTCCTTGGTGACTCATGAGGATGACTCTACTTGCAGCGAGTCATGCTTGATTTATCAGACCCTGGGGGAGGACTTTGAGTTGTTAGTAGATGAGGATGAGCCCGATGTCAGTACTCAGTTTGTAGATGTGTGCTCAGATGACAGTACACAGAGATTCGGTGATCTTGAGGGGAGTTAGCGGGATACAACTTCCTTCCATAGTGTGGACAATGCAGTGGAGATTGTGCATAGGAGACCCGTGGTGCAGAGTCATCATGTGACTAGCCAGTTGAGAGTCAGTGAGAGAGACATTTCTTCTACTCTCGAGCATTTCGATGCTGCTCGTCAATTGTTGGCTATTTATGGTTGGGGTGCTCCTATGACAGATGAGCACGGTGGTAGCTACCTTTCCCTGACTAAGATTCATTCCTTACGGGAGGTTGTCAAGAATTTGAGACAGGATTATTTACTGATGGTAGTCGATCGAGATCACCTAGTTGAGTGGGGGAGTACGACATATGAGGCACTGATGGACAGAGAGGAGGAGGTGAGCGAGCTTACTCAGGAGCTCACAACGACTTTTGAGGCTTTAGAGGGCACTCAATTGGCTCTTCAGGGGTCGCAGTCGCAGTTGGGAGAGGTGACTGTGGAATCAGAGCAGATTCAGTCTTTACCAGCCATAGATCCAATTCAGTTGCAGATAGTAGTGGTTGGTGGTTAGTCAGCTTCCACAGTTGGCAGTGATGAATGTGTTGGGGACACAGTTACATCCATCCTTGAGATAGATGCAGTAGATGCAGAAGAGGTTAGTGCATCAGTGGAGGACAGGAGAGAGAGTTTTGTGGTATCCGGTTCTCCAGTTGTTAGCATGATGACAGATGATACAGAGCAGGTTTTTGGGAATTTTGTAGTAGCCCGTGTGGATTAGTCCGAGAGTTGTGTGCCAGTTGCTGATACCACTCCCTTTGATTCATAGGACACGGAAGGGTATCATCTGGTTTGGAGGCTAGTTCTCATGATGATTTGTTTCCTTCTGTTGGAAGCAAATCTATTCCTCCTTTTCATACAGCTGATAGTGATAGGCAGTTGGTAGTGCCATAGTTTCAAAGGGATCAGCTGTGGGTTGCAGGGGAGCAGGTTGATGTTGCTTCTTATAATTTCTACTGCACATAGTCATTCATGGAGTACCTGCTTGAGAGCCGGGTTTTGCAGGAGGGTCCTTTCGAAGCTTTTGAGGGTACACTTATCTAGGGTTCTCACGGTATTCATCTTTTGGTGGGGAGAATTGTGGATACCTCGACTACAATGCTTCCTCACAGGGATTTTGTAGTCGGGTTTGCTGAGAGAGTTTCCTAGGATCCTTCCCAACCAGTTGTCCAGAGTCAGAGATTTGAGCCACCTCTTGATTATTAGTTTGTTATGGATGAGCCACTGACAGAGATTGGAACATTTAGCCATGATTACATAGTGAGGAGCGCTCATCACTTCTCTTTTGACCCACTGATTGAGGACTTGTTTGCACGTCGGTGTGGGTTGGCTCCAAGTTTTTATCATCCTTTGTGGGATGGGTTTACTCCATCTGCAGTTGATGGGGTTGGTTACTACAAGTTAGCAGGAGGTGACTTGCAGGGTCAGTACATCCAGGATGGTTTTACAGTGGATGGATATCTGGATTACGGGAGTACTCAGGGCAGATTGGCAGGGTGTGCAGGTAGCTCTGGTTTGTCAGATGGTTTTGGATATCCATTTTTCTTTGTTATGGATGGCTGTGAGTTTCATTTGTACTGGGATCCAGGTAGTGACAGGTTTGGCACTACAGATGTGTGGGTTGCTATGGTTGGCATGATGACAGTATGTTTTGGCTAGCTCAGTGGATGGTGATTTCATCACAGGAGTTTGCAGGTGATCACAGGGACATTACTCCATTCTATCCTTGGGATCCAGGTGGACTTCTGTGTTTGGTTTTCTGGGATTGCTTGGGGACAAGCAATTTCAGGGAGGGAGGACTATAATGTCCCCATTTTGAGAGAGCATTGGAGTTAGTGGATTTAGCCTATCATTGGGTACTTGTAGGCTAATACTGGTAATTAGAGGATCTTGTTGTGGGTTTTGGCCCCATTTTGAGGGACTTACTATTTATAGTAAGTCAAAAGTTGGTTCCACGAAGCTCAGATGATTTAGACGAGTTATATGATGTTCTCAGATTTTATTTCCGGCTTCCGGTTTGGACTCCAAGTTTCTTGGAGGGAGTGTCTATTTTTAGTAAGTCACCCCGTCAGGTTCATTCATCATATTTCATCATCAGGATCACTCTTGTGATGTCAGATTTTGATTTTGATGCTTCCTTAGTTGTTTTCGCAAGACGGGTGAATTATTATTATTATTTAATCAAATCGGCAAAGGTTGCTATTTTTAATGGGATTCTATTTTGGGCATCTTAGTGTTATAGCTCGTTGGAACCGGGTTGAGAAGTTTTAAATTCCGAGCTCATAAAACATGGACCTTATATGTTAGAATATGGTTATTTTAATGAAAGGGTCTTTTTTTCATCATTAAAGTGGAATGAAATATAATAGTTTATTATATTTCAAATGTGGACATAAAGCAAAGTCTTTATGTAAGTGAAAAGTGTCTTGGAGAAGATAGAGTTCGATTTGTATGGAGAAATTATAAATACCTGAAGAAGTGAAATTCAAAGGCATTCTTGATACATCATTTTTATGAGTTTGGTGATTCGGTGTGAAGTATGGAACTAAGGGTTTCATTTTCTTGATCTGGAGAATGTGAATTCTTTCAGATATCACTGCACTTTGAGTCAGCGTTTTGGTTGGTGAATTGTGTCTTCTTCAGCGGCTGCAGCGAGTGGTCGAGATTGCAATTAATGGTGGAGGAGTTTGTTTTAGGGTTCAACATTTGTGGAGTGGTTTATTAATTCAATTCAGCATCCAGTTTAGAGCAGTGTTAGATATTACAAGTTTTGCAATTTAAGAGCCAGGCACGATTTGGTCATGTTGAGCGCCAACATAGTTGTTTCCAAGCTTGACACCAAGGGAGCAACATTGCATATAGCTGCGATTTATTTCAGCATAAGCATATTGATGTTGGATTCAGTATTCCAGGTTCCTATAGATGATTCTGATTTGAATTTGATTGTTTTGAATTTTATCTCTTCATGCATTGTAGTCTTTCTTTAAAATATGAAATCTAAGAGGATAATATGCCTGTGAATTGTATCTTCATTTCTTTTCCTGTATTGCAATTGATATATGTTTAAAATTATAAAGGCAAAAATCACTTCATTGTTTGAAACTGGAAAGAATTCATTAATTTGGTGTTAATTGAGGGTTAGAGCCAAGAAGGCTCATTACATTCTCCTTGTGTAACATGAACCATGCATCCTTGAGTGCATCTTCAAAAATCAAGGACTCCTTGATGATTTCTCCCTCAAATATCTCCTTAAGTTGTTCAAATGCATAGTCCAACTGTAGCACCAACCCAAGCCGCTCTTCATTCTCTTCTTCCATGGGAGTAACTTGTTCACCTCTCAACAAATCTTGCATATCTTCACCAAATAGTTTTGAAGCCTCATGATCTAATATGAAGTTGTCAATTACCTTTTCTCAAGGAACATCTTTCCATTCTTCATAAGTATACTTATCAAAGATAGCATCCTCAAAACTAATAGAAGAATCACCAAAAATCCTCATGAGTTGATCATCGAATGGTACCTCAAGTGGCAATGTCTCTGGAGGCCAAAGATGATGGTGAATCATGCCACTTGCAATAACTTGTCCATCTCGAAATGCAATTGGAAATGATTCCTTTTGTACTTCTTTCATGACATCTTTCAGCACCTCCCCAAAGAATATGGTGGTGATGATATCTTGTGTTGCCTTGTCAAATTTCTCTTCATATTTGGATTCATGTGTGATGTCTTGCAATTCCTTATTTAGCACATCTACTTGACTATCTCCCTCTCCAAAGATATTTGAAACTTCTTGCAAGTTATCCTCAAGGACCACCTCTTGAATTATGCATGAAAGTTCACCAAAGATTTCCTCTTCTTCCACCTTGTGATGATCCGCTTGTACTTCTTCAAGTGTTTCCAAATTTTGATTTTCGTCTGCTATCCTTTCTCTTCCTTGGATGAAATTGATTGCCTCCTTGATTTTCTTTTTAACATCTTCCTCTAGAGGAGTAATGCATGAGAGTTTATCTTCCACTTCATCGCCTTGGTCATTAAGCTCAACCATGCTACCTTGCAACTTGCTCTCCTTGGATGGTGATGTAACATGTTCCCCATTTGATGTCCAACTTGAAAGCTTAACGAAATCCTTGTTTTCTTCCTTTGATAATGCATCATACCACCTCATTTGAAACTTGACTAGGTCGATGGTATCTTGGCAGGATGGACAAGTAGATTCTGAATGTAACAAGTTGTGTACACTACACTAACAACGGTGCCAAGTATTCCCTTCATATCTGTTTCTTGGTTCCCTCTGAATCTTCTCTTCAAATTCATGGAGCTTTGATTCCAATTTGACAAGTACCACAGGCTTATGCACATCCGAAAAATAATTTTTTGTTGTAATACTAACTCCATTCTCAAAAGAAATACCAAACAATGCATCTCCTCATGCTCTGTGATGCCATGTATTCTACACTGTCTTGATGCTGCAAGTTGAGATAATTCATATGCTTGTTCAACTCAAACCAAAATGGAAGAATATCCACATGCCTGTCCATTGAGAAACCTTTTCTTTTTTGGATTTTCTGATTTTTCAATTTCTTTTGGATTTTTCAGATTTTACACTTTTTTTTGGATTTTTTCAGTTTTAAGGAGATCTTCTATCTCAAATATAACTTTGAAAGCTCACTCTTGTTGATAATTCCATGAATGAACTTTGTTTAGCCCTCCTAGCGCCAATTTCTGTTGATGTGAGTTTTGCTCCACTACAACATACATAACCAAACACTTAGTATTCCAAGATGAAATACCAAATACTCAATTCTCTCTTCAATAAAGTCATCTCTCATGCTAAGCTTGCAAAGTAAGATCATGAAATGACGTCAAGGTTCCCTTCAATTGTGGATACTCGCTTAGTGAAATAATGTGATTTGCTGGTAGTCACTTAGGGGACTTACGCTTGTTCATTCAATGGATATCAACTTACTTGCACTTCTAAAGATTTAGCTTCACAATGTGCAATGAAAATGTAGTTTTTGATTCTCTAACTTTTGAACTCTCAACTTGAACTTAAACTTAACTTCTACTTCTACTCCTAACTATGAATGGAAGGAAGTATGGATGACTTGGACTCTACTAGGTGCAATCTTGTCAGCGACTCCACCCTCCTAGTGCAAGCGTCTAAGGAATACTCAAATAGTTTTCAAATCAATATCGCCTCTTCAATCCCATCAAATGGATGCAAACTAAAGATTGAATATCAATTGAAGTTATGTGCATATGAATGCCATTTGACCATGCAAGACACTTACAATCAACAAGAGGCTAGTGGTTTAGTCTAGATCGAGTCAAGCAAATAAATATCCACAAACCTTTCATCCAACTAAACTACTAACAACATGAAAAGAAATCTACTCCAAGTGAGGATTGAGAAAACCATACAACATTTCAAAGCAATATTAAGTAATTCACCATGAAGACCAACAATGAATCATCAATTACTTTAATAGCATTATAGCAACAATTTGATCGAGTCTCTTCCTTAGCTAGCCTATCTCTACTCCTAGGTCTCTAATCTAATCTTCTCACTAGCTAACACCTAACTGTTACAAATGAGAAGGCCTTGGCCTTGTATAGGTGTTCAATTACAACGAAGGGTCAAGATCAATTCAAGATCAAGGGCCAAGATTTATCCCTACAAATCCTAATTAGGGTTGCCACCCTATCAATCAATTACATGAAGGCACCACCCAGTGGGCCAATAAGAAAATTACAAAGCTTTTGATAGCCAATGAGAGAATTGTACACTTGGCATAATTTGATTGAATGTTCTTGAAACTGGAATGTTCTAATTGGTAGAAGACAACTAGGTGCCACCTCATCATCCTCATCTTGTAGACTTGATAAATCCTTATGGTGATGCGAAAAATATCTCGTGATGCTCAACATTGCCCAACCTTCAATAGTGATGGCATATTCCCAAATTGCTTCATCTTCTCAAATCTTCTTCCGTCTTCACTCTTGAAATTTCCTCATTGCCTTGACTTGAATTTGCATCTTGAACTTGTAAACTTGGTTTTTATCTTCGAATTTGTCCTTTGATAACCTTGACTTAAAACTTCCTCTCATCTGAAAGTTTCCGAGCTAGAGTTTGTTCTTGAGCTTGATCTCGCCACTTGAAGTCTTGAACATTTCCTTGCATCCACTTGGAGTCTTGAAGTCTTTCTCTTTACTTGAGGTCCTTGAGGTTGAGCCCTGAACTTGTCGATACTTGAAGTTTTCAGGCCTCTATCAACATTGCAGCTCCTTCCTCCTCACCTTGCAAGACAAAAGATCATTATGTTAATTTATGACCACAAGTATAAGAAAAATACTTCAATCGTTTCTAATTTTCAAATTTTTAAAATATTCTATTTGCCTCACAAAGTATTCAACAAACTCCCCAAGATTTTCACAATTTCATCCCTACAAACTTACCTTCAGGTCAAATCTGATCAAATGTTTAGAAAGTTTGAGTTGTGGCAATTTAAATTTTGTGAGGATTTGGCTCTCTTGTGATTGTAGTTGAGATTCAAAAGTTTTCAAAGTTAGAAATTTCTAGTTTTTTGACTTCTTGACCTGGAAATGATGCCTAGGTCCGCCTTTCCTACCATCTCCAAACTCAGAATTTTGAAAGCGATCTGTTCTCCCTGCCTAGAATTCCAAGAGACTTCATTCTTCCTTACGTCGATCTGCTAACCTTTGGAAACAATTTGCTACCCTATATAGGCGAGGTTGTATTTGAAGGGGCGCGCTTTTCCATATAGGCCGACTTGGCCTTTTGACCCAATGAATGAAAAACATTTAAATTAATTAATTCGATCCTCTAGGCCAACTAGCATTGAAGCGAAACAATGATTTTCAAATGTTTACTTTCCCTTGATGGAACGATACCTATTAGCTGTTTGGTCTAGCTTCTTTTCTTGGCAGAAATCTCATATGCCCGAGGATTTTATCCTTGGGGGGTGGCGGATTCCATCATCCCTCAAGGAATTTCTCTTTACCCAAACTTCCACCTAATTCCTCAAATGTCCACCGCTTCCTTTCATTTTGTTCTTGATTGCGAGTTTGGGGGACTGGGTTTATGCTTCTATCACCATGAATCTAAGGCGGAAATGGGATATGAGGGAGGATTAAGAATCCTGGGAGGGTGGCAGAATCCGCCACCTCCCAAGGATTCCCTTTTTGTTCTTTACCTTAAACTCAATCTCACCCTTTATAATTGGGCTTGGCGACATCTTTCATGTTGATTCTCACCTTCTGTTACGTTCCCTAATTCAATTTCGCTCCCTCCCCTCTTATCGTGCCAACTCGGAGGACTCAATTTGTGTTTCAATCACGATTATCCCATGGCTGAGATGAGATCGACCAGAGGATAATACATTCCTTTCATCACTTAGTCAACTCAATTTCAATACTCACGTCAATTCCTTATTGTCCCCCCTTCATTTATCATTCACGTCAAGTTTTATGAGCTCAGTGCATTTTATAAGTCTTAGGTCCAAGGCAGAATAAAGGGGGAAGCAAGGATTATGAATCCTTGGACGGTAGCGGAATCCGCCACCTCCAAAGGATTTATCCTTTCGTTCCAAACTCATTTCCCAGCTCCCTTTGCCTTTAAACTTCATCACTCGATCCCTTGAGTCTCTGATTTGCATTTTCATGTCAAATTGAAGGGGAATGAATTTGTTTACCCCTATGATCCCTGTCTTCTTCTTGTCACCAAATCGTGCTTCGTATCCTTTATGCACGTGTGGCGGGAATCTGACCTTCACCAAGATTAAGAATCCTACGAGGATGGCGGAATCCGCTACCTCCCGAGGACTATATCCTCACCTCAAAACATTGTCCGCTGGGTGCAATTCGAGGGCATTGTACATCCCTTCAATTGCCATCAATCCTCCACCTTTGTTTTTAAGGTGAAATAATGATCATTTTAATCTGAATTAAGCAATATTGAAGTCTGATCTTTACATTCTGATCTTCATCCTTATGATTTATCTCTCTTGACTTGGGTTGAGTCTGACTTGTATTTGCTCATGCTTCTAAGAGGGTGGACATGAAGGGCAGAGCAGGATTTCAGACACTTAATGAGGGCGGAAATCTAGGTGTGGATAGGATTTTACACTCCCATACTCAACTGAATTTGCCCCTCTCCCAATTTGTTCCAAGCCTATCAAAGTGAAGATGCAGGGATAATTGCCTATGTATTGCACATGGTCGGATTGGGCTCAAACACCTTCACTCACCTGTTTTCACCATGCACTCTTGCTTAGGCTAAGGCCTAGGGGCTGACTGACTTTGCATTGCACCCTCTCTTTCCTGACTTCATCAAACTCGAATCTATATTCCACTAAGGTCTGGAGACTTGGAATTGTTGCTGGCTAAGACCCTAAGGACTCCCTAAGAACACCTAAGACCATTGCTAAAGCGAAAAGAGGGGGTCCCCATTTGCAATGGGGCGATGGTGCGAAAACCTCACAATAGTTCTGTTGATGTTAGTTTTGTACCACTACATAACATATAGGATTTAAACATTTGATACAGGATATCAAACACTCAACCCTCTCTTGAAAAGTTATTACTCATGAAGAACATGAGAAAAACTCCAAGGTTCCTTACACCTGTGGATCCTAACTCAGTTATAATGATGTGATTTGCTGGTTAATCACGTCGGCGGGCTTACGTTGTTCATTCAAGGACATCGGATTCTTGCTATGATGATGATGGGACTTAGCTTTTCAATGTATACTCAATGGATATATCTCCTCAATTTATATCACTTCCAACTTTGCTCATCAAAACTCCAACTACTAAACTACTCACTGCTTTGCTACTACTCCTATGGAATGGAAAGATTAGCCAATGGACGGGGATCAAACCTAATGAAAGCTTGCCAGCGGCGCTACCTGCATAGATGCAATGATTCAAGGGAAATTCTTAGAATTTTCACACTAACACCTATCTTCCAACCCAACTTGAAGTACAAGCGGAAAGATGAAATGCAAGTAGAACTTGGGAGCAATTGGACTAGATTAC
>MU228144.1:2467685-2532819 GCA_018584345.1 Thuja plicata | reverse complement strand
ATCATGTCTGAGGTCTCCCTGTCACCAGTGTTCCCTAACTGGTTACCAGTTACCACTAAATAGTAATGAACTCAAAATTACAGAGTCGCAGAATAAGTATCACTTGCCTTTGCCTCAAATTAAATTGCAGTTGCTACTCGCCAATGCAGTATGCAGTTGCACTCAACAGTCTGAAACTTTGCTATCGATCAAATGTTTTTATACTATCCTTATTTGGCGAATTCGGCGGGAGGTATTAGGTCACGGTATACAAATTTGGCGAAGCCCGCGTAATTTTTAACACGTCTTGCGTTATTTGCGAGGCGATTATGGGTTGTCCAATACGAAAGAATGATTAATAAAGTTGGCGAATTTGGGTCGGGTTGAGACATGCGTCCGCAAAATGGCAGGCGAATTTGGGGCGGCCTATAAATATAAATGTATAAAACTATTGGCGAATATAGGCCGTCCATTTGGGTCGCGTATAAATTATAAGCGAATTTTCAAAATTTACAGGGACCAAAAATTAGATTCCATTGGCGATGATGTGTAAGAAAAGTAGAAAATTAAATAAAGCGATGCGCGATGGGCCCGGGCATTGGTCCCAATATTAATAATTGTCGGGCGATAGGGTCAACCTAATATATGAAAAAAAATCGCCAATTCCCCGCTCACCGACATGCGACATTCTCCAATTGGCAAATAATCGCCACTAAAGTTTTCGCTGATCTAGACCTCTCTCTACCTCTCTCTCTCACCCTCAGACCCACGCAAAGGGTGCTACCCTCAACCTCGTTTTAGTGTTGCCCTCAAACCCCCATTAAACTATAAGTTTAAGCAAGTAATTGGCAAATGATGAATCATGATCATAAAAAGCTACATAATACATATCCCTTGTTGCAAATCTCTGCATATTCATAGTTAAAAAAATATTATGGCTGCTACATCATCTAGGAACTACCTTAGATGCCCTCGGTAGGAAGGATGTAGACTACTTTGAGCAGCTGAGACATAGACTTGTAGCTTTTGTTTTGATATTTGTTTGGAACATTTGATTTCATGGATTTAATATTCCATGAGTTTGGTATACATTTGACAATATTGATATATCTAAGTGTGCTATTTCCTTGAGCTACAATTTGTGTTTATACTTATGTGATTGATGTATACTTGTGTATGTGATCAAATTAGCTTCTATTTGATGATGTTATTGTGTCTTTAAGGTTTATTTAATAAAGGGTGCATGAAACAAGTTTTAAATCCTTAGAAAACTCTAAATTGTTTGGGTTTTCCACTTTATTGAGTTTGTGCTGAGTTTTTTGCCGAGTCCAGAGTCCCAAGCCCCGAGTCGATTCACCCTCGTCAAGTCTGCACCGAGTTAGAGTCTCGTAACTATGATATAAACAAACATTTCCTTTTCCTTTGCATGATCTTGCTTACCCCCATGTAACGATCTTAGGGCTATACCTATCAAGATGTGTTCCAAGATTTAATGAAATCAACACACTTAATGAGAGAAGATTTAAAAAAACAGAACAAAAAATATTATAGATGATATCCATGCAAATAAAGAATAGAGACTAGTTTAGTTAGATTGTCCAGGGATAAGGTTTAGTCTATATCAAATAATTACAACATTGTAATGGTGAAATTCACATACGCATGCCAATTCACATTAATTTTTTGGCCCATTTTGAGAGAATGCCTTAATGTGATTAGATGGTGACATGTGGCACATTTTGTGCTATGTTTGGTTTCGTCCATGACCTATATCCATCCTCAATTACCCTCACACAAATCCTTGTACATGCAACCTTATCACTGCCTTATCTGCTTCAATTCCCACACATTCCCCTCATTTACTAGCCCATACTTCCACACATTCATTCTTGATCCCTAGGTCTGGCATCCCCTGTCCTGGTTCATTTTTGTGATGCATGGGCTTGATCCTGCGTTGTGTGGATCTGACCCAAAATTCAAAATTTTCAAATTGAAATTGCTGACTCCCATCCTTTCCTCATAACCTTTGGGAAATCATTTGGTATATGTTTGTGCATCAATTTATTATGTCATGGTTTTTAAAGACATTCGTTGAGCATTGATTGATCATCCAAGAATCATTTGATCATATCCTTTAATCATTCAAAATCCTAGAGCATTAAAAGAGCATCCAATAGGTACTTTTCAATATAGTGCACTAAAAAGAACAATATTGGCATGAGAGTTTGCACCCTAGATCATATACACGCTTGCTATCTACAAACACTTTTTAAGACTATAAAGCTAGTCGTTCCAAGGGGTTGATTGAGGAGAATGTGAACCCTCACAATTCTGCAATCTCCCCAAGGAAATATAAATGCTGCCAGTCCTTGAGCATTGACAGACAAGAAAGATTGGATGTTTTGCTAGATCCGATCTGTGGGCTACACTTTGGATTGGTGTGGCATGGAATTGATCCATAGCTGCAAGATTAACCCGTGGGCTATAATGAGTTACAGGCCTGTGCAAAATCCAATGACAGTCAGCACTCCAAGTTCAACATTTTTCTATTCATTGGCAAATCAATTCTGTAGGTTGTCAACATAGATAATCCATCCTGAGATCAAGAGCCAAGTATGCTTATCCTTTGCATTTAATTTACTGAAATAGTATTTATTATTCTTACAAATATATTAAACCATGTGAAGGCCATTGATAGATTTGTTATGAGAAGTTTTAGATTATTATGTGATTATGTAGAAATTAGTCATTATTAATATTGCATCACTATGAAGCAAAGATTCTAATATTGGATCACCTGATAAGTTCATAATGAAGCAAAACTTAGTTACTTACAGCAGAAGCTTACTTGCCCATTAATTTTACAAGCCATAAGGACATGAGTTTTAGGAATGAAATTATGCATTTACTCTTAGTTGAAGATTGTTTGTCTTCAAAATTGGGGGCAGCTAACCTGCAAGCTTGGACTTTTCTGTTTATTGGTCATAATCACAGCAGGTGTGTAGGAAATAATTATATTAAAAAGTATCTCTTAAATCTGTTTCTTTTCATATATATGTCTTGGAATTGTGAAGACAGATTTCTCTTCCAGCCTCAGCTTCATTGATAAAAAACAGTGTTTGGCATCGTCTCTAGTTGTGATTTCTCTATCAGATCATCTATCTGCTCCACTTAATCCTCCTGTTATGTCTTTCTGGTCTTCTACATCCTCATCACAACCATTATAAAACAATATTAAGCGATAGAAGTGTCATCTGTGATTCTGTAGTGAGGATTCTTCTCAAGAAAATCACACAGAACGTACAAGAGGATGAACAATGACCAATATGAGGAGTACATAGTGATAGAGAAATGCAAGAAACTAAATATGTCAGCAGAAGTACTTGTTGACAACAAAAATACATATTTGATTTGTAGAGTGCTAATCTATTTGAATCATACCACATCTAAGGGTCATGCAGAATAATAACAGTACTAGTTTGTCATAACTGCATTTGACAGTCACGCTAAGAAGAGTCTCTGAAGCTAACTTGGATATCACAGATCCAGAGAACAGGATCACAGGCTAGGGTACCAGTTTATTGTTTGTCTTTTAGAAGTTTGTCTTCATGAGAATGAAACTATATTTAAACAATTTGTGAATATTATTAGATGAGATCATAAAATGTTCTCACAATCAAAAGAACATTTTCTGGTTTAGATGGGAGCTACTTTGAAATAAATTAGATAATGGAATAGAGGGTAGTAACTATGACTTTTACCATTGAGGAGAACTAAAAATAACTGAATTTTTTAGATATGAACATCTGTTAAGTACAGATCAGATTTAGATAGTAAATCTCAATTATTTTCTTTTGTTTCAATATTCACAATATGACTTGATTCTAATATTACTGCTAGAATATATGTGTAATATTTACACTTCAGATTTTCTCTGATTCTGAATATATAAATGTCTTCAATGTTTGCAGACGATAATCACAACAATGTGTATATATATATATATATATATATATATATATATATATATAATGCTGAGACAGAGATCGAATTGCACTGGAGACTGTATAATGTATGTGTCACTGTGTATTCAATACCCCGTCTGCGCAATATATATATGTGATCGCAGGTTTATGTGGAGTCATGTCCACGATGGAACATGACTCCACGATGGTTCAGTCAACAATATTGCTTAGAAATGATAGTCAATATTAACACCAACTCGATAATAACCTTTGTCAGTCGGTTTAATATTTGATATGATTTAATATGTTTATTAATAATAATATTATATATATATGATATAATAAACATATTAAATTATTATCATTACTTAATGAAGTAAATATTTAAATTTTCCAAATATTAAATATTTATATATATATATATATATGTAATTACACATATTTTCATTACATTATTAATTTGAACAATAATGATCTATCACTCTTTGATAGTATTTATCCGACTGAAGCTATAGGTCATTAACACTCCCTCTTAGTTAGGGAGGATAAATGATAAAAGGTATAGTCACACAAAGTGTGAGAAAGATATTACCTCAATGTAACATCATAATCTATAGCAAGATTAACATAATGATATCATCTCATGATATCAGGAGTAATAGCCTACGGATATCAAGTCATGATATTCACCAAGTACTCAGAGTAATGGCCTACGAATATCAAGTCTCATGATACTCACCAAGTACTCAAGATGTCCATAAAGTATGTGCACAAGTATCACTCAAGTGATACCTACCATAGGGACATCACAATCATGGCTTGTTTTAAGGATGTTAATCCACCATGATATATCTATACAATACAACTTGTAGATATCTCGATATCTATCCCTTAGTTGGTATTGATTTACAAGATATGATCTGTCATGATCTACCTAGATGTCACTCATATGATATCCATCATCATAGATGAACTAGTTATTGTAAGATCGTCACCTTCCAATAACTTCCACAATTTCAAGTGATAATCATTCAGAAGTCGTCACTTCTTCATGATGTACACAGAACCCATATAGTCATGAAATAACACTCATGATAAAAGAAATATTTTATTAGTACAATAATCAAAGATGCTGAGACTCATTCTCAGTAATTACAACCACACCAAGTTTACCTCTGAACTATTCTACCTTCATTTTCGCAAGAGGTTTGGTGAGGATGTCTGCTGTCCGGTTATCTGCACTGACATATTTCAACTCAACTACATTCTTTTCCACCACGTCTCTAATGTAGTGATAAGGTATCTCAATGTGTTTTGGCCTATTATGAAATAATGGATTCAAGGAAAGTTTTATACAACTCTGGTTGTCACAATGGATGGTAGTAGGTTCTAGTGGTTTTGCAAATAGTCCAACTAGAAGCTTTCTCAACCATACTGCTTCTCGTGCTCCCATAGATGTTGCAATATACTCTGCTTCTGTGGAGCTCTGAGCTACTGAAGATTGCTTTCTACTGAACCAAGATATCATAGTTGATCCTAAGTTGAAGCAACATCCAAAGGTGCTTTTCCGATCCATAGTGTTTCTAGAACAATCTGAATTAGTGTATCCATGCAAGTTTAGATCTACATCTTTGTACCTTAAACCATATCTGATTGTGTCACGAAGATACCTTAGGATGTGTTTAGTTGCTACCAAGTGTATTTGCTTTGGTTCACACATGAATTGACTGAATGCTTTCACTGCATAACAAATATCTGGTCTTGTATTTACCAAGTACATCAAGGACCCAATTATCTGTCTATAGAGAGTAGGATCAATAGGCTTTGAGTTAGTGGCTGCTTCTTTTAGTTTGAGCAGATTTGTCTCCATCGGAGTAGACATGGGTTTGCAATCCATCATTCTGAATCTCTTCAGAATATCTATGGTGTACTTTGACGCAAGGAGGGTTAATAGATGGGGCCAAAGGCTCTCCCAACTACCAAACCAACTTACAGATACAATGCGAAAGCAACAACAACATAGTGAGAGAAGAAACAACAGAGATCCTTTTCATTAATTGATCAAACTCATTACATGCCGGGCTGTAAGGCCTTCCCGGTTTGGGCCATATACATTCAATGAATTACAAATTGATCTTCATACATGCGAGGTCACAGACTTGCCTTACAATATCTCAACAGATAATCTTCTATTACAATCTGATATCAAATCCCATTTCCCATTGATATCCCAAATCCTACTGAAGAACTGATGCCTAAAACTAAGAACAGAGAAACAAATATATACAAGAACCCAACAGAGAGGTCGGCGCTCAAATCCATAAGTGAGACCCAGATTTAGGTCCACACAGATCCCAAAGAGAGACCCCAAATAAATTAAGCCACGGAAATAAACTGAAGAAGTCGGCCACCAGATCCAACTTCAAAATAAACAACTCGGGCAAAGGATGACCGAGCAACAGAGTGACTCGGGCAAGGAACACCCCGAGCAACAGGAAACAAACCCGAGTGTCAGAAGAGAAACCCGAGCAACAGGAAATGAACAAGCATGCCTGAGTGACAGAACCCGAGCAACAGAAACAAGCATGCCCGAGCGACAGAAACCCGAGCAACAGAGGCCAACTCGGAACAAGCATAACCGAGTGACAGACCCGAGCAACAGAGTATTTCCTGAGCAACCTCCAAACAAACTAAAGAACAAAACAAACATCTTTTTGGTTGAGCAGGATTGCCAAGGACCCAAGATGCTCCTACATCAGACACCTGGGGTATAAGAAATGATTCCCCAAATCATATATCAGGTCCAACCTGAAATGAATCCAACTTAGATTGAGAAATCCAAGATGAGTCCTCAATTGGTCTATTCTTCCACTTTACCAGATACTCCATGTATTCCTTTCCTCTTGTACTTCTGCCAATTCTCTGTTTCAAAATCTGTTCAACTTCCTCTATCTGCTTCTTAGGATAATCACTTGGTATTGTCACTTCTTCATCAGGTTCATGATATTCATATAAGTTTGAAATATTGAATATAGGTGATATATCTATGTCATCTGGTAATTCCACTTCATAAGCATTTCCACTGTCAAATCTTCTCAGTATTCTGCAAGGACCAAATTTCTTCATCTTCAATTTTCCATATGTTCCAATAGGAAATCTACCTTGCTTCAAATGTACCATTACTGCATCACCAACTTCAAATGTTTTATGTCTTCTTGATCTGTCTGCACTATCTTTGTAGTCTGCACTATTTTTGAAGTCTATCAGGTTTGCACTATCTTCTCCAGCTTCTGTTTTACATCTTCATGCAATGTCTTCATAAACTCAGCAAATTCCTCTGCGTCAGCACTTCTTTTCTCTTCTCCAACAATATCTCTCAAGTCTGATATACCTCTTGGTTTTGTGCCATGAACAATCTCAAAAGGTGTCTTTTCAGTACTTCTATTCACTGAACTGTTGTATGCAAATTTTGCTTGTGCCAACGTCAAATCCCAATTGCTTGGTGTGCCTCCAACTAAGCATCTCAACAAGTTACCCAAACTTCGGTTTACAACATCTGCTATATGTACTGCATCTGATGTTTTCTTACATGGTATGAAATGTGTCATTTTAGAAAATCTATCCACAACAACAAATATGGAATCATTACCTCTTGCTGTCCTAGGTAAGCCAAGAACAAAATCCATGCTGATATCACTCCAAGGTTTCTCAGGAATAGTAATTGGTGTATACAAACCAGTATTCTGACTCACTCCTTTTGCAACTTGACAAACTCCACAACTTTTCACAAATTTCTGAACATCCTTATACAACTGAGGCCAAAAATACCTTTCCTTAAGCAAACTCAATGTTTTATCAATACCAAAACGTCCAGCCAATCCACTACTATGTTTCTCCTCAATCAAATTAGTTCTCATTGAACCTCTTGGTATGCACAACTGAATACCTTTGAACAACATATCTTGCTCGGGTTTGTTTCCTGTTGCTCGGGGTGTTCCTTGCCCGAGTCACTCTGTTGCTCGGTCATCCTTTGCCCGAGTTGGATCTGGTGGCTGACTTCTTCAGTTTATTTCCGTGGCTTAATTTATTTGGGGTCTCTCTTTGGGATCTGTGTGGACCTAAATCTGGGTCTCACTTATGGATTTGAGCGCCAACCTCTTTGTTGGGTTCTTGTATATATTTGTTTCTTTGTTCTTAGTTTTAGGCATCAGTTCTTCAGTAGGATTTGGGATATCAGTTGGAAGTAGGATTTGATATCAGATTGTAATAGAAGATTATCTGTTGAGATATTGTAAGGCAGGTCTGTGACCTCGCATGTATGAAGATCAATTTGTAATTCATTGAATGTATATGGCCCAAACCGGGAAGGCCTTACAGCCTGACATGTAATGAGTTTGATCAATTAATGAAAAGGATCTCTGTTGTTTCTTCTCTCACTGTGTTGTTGTTGCTTCCGCATTGTATCTGCAAGTTGGTTTGATAGTTGGGAGAGCCTTTGGCCCCATCTATTAACCCTCCTTACGTCAGATGGTATCAGAGCAACAAAAACAAGCATGCCTGAGCGACAAAAACCCGAGCAACAGAGACCAACTCGGAACAAGCATAACCAAGTGACAGACCTGAGCAACAAAGTATTTCCCGAGCAGCCTCCAAATAAACTAAAGAACAAAACAAACATCTTTTTGGTTGAGTAGGATTGCCAAAGACCCAAGATGCTCCTACATCATACTTCCCTTGATTTAAAAGGATGTCATTTGATTGCTGCCAGACTTTCAATCCTAGGAAGTAATGAAGAATGTCTAAATCTTTCATATCAAATTCGGATGCAAGATCTTGTTTACACTTAGTGATGAGATGATCTTCCCTTGTGATTAACGAATCATCAACATAAAGAATCAAAATCAACATGTGTCCATCTATTACCTTGAAATAGAGATTTGGGTCTACATCATTTTTGGAGAAATCAAATTTTGATAGATAATGGTCCATCCTTTCATACCAAGCTCGAGGAGCTTGTTTGAGACCATATAGTGCTTTCTTTAATCTACATACATGAGATTGTTGCTTGTGTATTACAAATCCTTCAGGTTGCTCTAGGTATACTTATTCAATAACTCCATTCAGGAAGGCTGTCTTCACATCCATCTGATGGGTTTTCCACCCCTTAGATGCAACAATGGCAATCACAACTCTAACTGAGGTATACCTGGCAACTGGAGCAAATGTTTCTTCATAGTCAATACCTTCTTTCTGAGAGAACCCTCTTGCAACAAACCTAGCCTTGTGTTTTTCAAAACTTCCATCTTGTGCATGTTTGATTTTGAATAACCATTTGGAGGAGACTACTGATTTGTCTTTGGGTCTGGGTACAATATCCCAGACATCATTCTTGAGAATAGATTTATACTCTTCTGTCATGGGATCCTTCCAAGTTTGATGTTGAAGGGCTTCCTCTACATTTGAAGGTTTTGAATTTACTAGTTCACTCATGAGAGCAACATAACTGTAAAATCTATGCGGTCTTTTGCTTTCTCTAAAGGTTCCTAGAGGAGCTGCATATTTCTTAGCTTCTTCAATCATCTTCCTAGCCAATAGGGGTCTTTTCTTATTTACTCTGGATTCTTCAGAGATATCCATGGGTTCAATGAAATTATTGTCTTTTGTGATTTCTTGTGTCTCCCTTTGAATCTCAAGAGAGAGATCTTCTTGAGAATCATCATCATTTATTTCATTTTCATCCTTGGATCTTTTAAATGCAATATCTTCCTCAAATATCACATCTCTGCTTAATTCAATATTTCTTTGTCCTGGAATGTAAACTCTGTGAGCTTTGGAAGTTTCACTATATCCAACAAGAATTCCCTTCTTCCCTGAAGGTTCTAATTTAGTTCTTTTCTCCTTAGGAATGTGAATGTAAACTGGACAACCAAATATTCTCAAGTGGCTTATATTAGGTTTAATTCGAGTGAATGCTTCTTCAGGGGTTTTGTTTTCTAGATGGGAATGTGGGCATCTATTTTGAATGTATACGACAGTACTAGAGCCTTCAGCCCAAAGATGGGTTTCAAGGTTTTGATCATGCATCATTACTTTTGCAAATTCAATAATAGTTTTGTTCTTCCGTTCTGCAACCCCATTTTGTTGAGGGTTACAAGGGACAATGAACTCCCTCTTGATCCCAGCATTGTTACAAAAAAATTGAATGATTTCTAAAGTGTATTCCCACCCATTGTCTGTTCTTAGTGTTTTAATACTCTTCCAAGATAAGTTTTCTACTAGAACCTTAAATTCTTTAAATCTCATAAGAATTTCTTCAGACTCTTTACATTTTAGAAAGTATATCCAAGTCTTCCTAGAGTAGTTATCTACAAAGATAGTGTAATACAAAAATCCTCTAAAGGAGGGAACAAACATAGGTCCACATAAATCAGAATGAACAAGTTCTAGTACATTTTTAGATTTACTTTCACTATTGTGAAAAATACTTTTGGTGTTCTTCCCTAATGCACAACCTTTGCAGGCCCCTTTATGTTCAGGTTTGAGTTTAGGTATTCCTGTAGCCATCTTCTTTAAAGATGGTAAGCCACGAAAATGATAATGTCCTAGTCTTCTGTGCCAAATTTCACTTTCATTTGTTGACTCGTGAAATAGGGCTTGAGGAGAAGTACATAGCTTGTAGAGGATTCCATGCCTTATTCCAATGGTGTGAGCATTCTTAATGTTTGAGTTCTTGGGCCAAGCTAGTATTTTCCCTTACATGAAAGTAATCCTGTACCCTTTGTCTTCGAGTGCTGAAACAGAAACTAAGTTTCTTTTTATCCCGGGTACAGAGAGTACACCTGTGAGTTGGAGTGAGATACTTGATTTGAGGTTAATGGTGCAAGTCCCAATTCCCTTTACCAGATAATTTGTATCATCTCCAATGGTCACTTCATCAAAACTTTCTTCAATGAAATCTAAATGTTCTTTGAAGCCTGTTATATGTCGAGAAGCTCCACTGTCTACCACCCAGGTGTTTAGGCTGTTTGAAACTTGACTAGATAGGGCAGAGTAGAAGACAAGTTTCTTTGAATCCATAGCCATGTTTGTTTTACTGACTTCGGCGAAGGAAGTTTGGGGTTTAGGTCTATCAGGGCACTTCACTGCAAGATGACCATATTTATCACATCTATAGCATTGTATTTCAGATAGGTCCCTCTTTTTCTTGAATGATTGTTTCCCACCCGAGTCCTTACCCTTTTTCCTTTTGAAGTTAGTCTTCTTCCCTCTTTTGTGAGATTGAGTGTTCAAAATCTGAATGTCTTCTTTTATAGTATTTACACTGGTCCCTCTAGTTATTAGTCTTGACTCTTCTTGAATGCGGTCTGTTTTTAATTGATCAAATTTAGGAATTTTAGAGTGAGCACTCATTCCTTGAATAAATGATTCCCACGAGACAGTAAGTCCATTTAGGGCAATCATTGTTAATTCCTTACTATAAAAAAAATGACCAATAGTGGAGACTTGATTTCTCAAATCTGTTATCCTCATAAAGTATGAGGTGACAGTCTCCCCTTAATTCATCTTCATTTGGTGAAGTTTATTTTTAAGAGCAAGAACCCTACTTGTGTTGTTGATCTCGAACATGTCTTCTAGGGCTTTGAACATAGCATATGTCGAGTCTAATTCGATGATGATCGGTACTATGTGATCTTTTACTCCATCTACCAATAATTTCATTGCTTTGGTGTTGTTCTTTTCCCATTGAATCTTTTCATCTTTCCCATTGGGTTCAGGGTTTGCATTTTCCACCACTGAATTTATTTCATGCTCTCTTAGTGTGAGCATCATCCGGAGTTTCCATGCTACAAAATTTGAAGCACCCTCAAGTCTGTTTTCCAGTCTAACATCACTCACCATTTTGTCAAATGTAATATAAGACTATATATATGGTAGTTAGTTTTTGTAATGTCCCCGTTTTAAGGCACTTGGGATTAGCTTATTTTCGTGACCCTCGTAGGCTAATTAGGATGTTGGAGGGGGTTGTGTGGCAAAGCCAGTGGTCAGTTTCACTCTAGAGGTCTGGGATGCTAGGGTTGCTCTTCGTTTGGGTCAGATTGACACACTTACTATTTATAGTAAGTGTTTATTTTGGGTGATAGTCATGATTGCTATTTTTAGCAGGGCGTCTGTGCATTGGTATCAGTGGGAGTTGTGGATTCATTTGCAGAATTTCCAGTTTGAGGGACTTACTATTTATAGTAAGTCTACTTTTGGCAATGTCTTTTTATGGCAAGGCATTATGGCGTCTGGCTCAAGCAATGAATATTTGTGTGGTGAGTTATTTGTTCAAGAGATTTAATAAGCTATTTTAAGTTATACTTAATTAATAATTTAAGGGCTTATTATTTATTGCCAAAAGTATTAAATGTTTTCTTATAAAGTCTTGGAGTGAAATATGATTAATTATTATATTTCAATCTCATGAAATGCAAATGGGGAAGAAAAGCTAAGTATTGCTTTTAATTTCGAAAAGTGTTAAGTTGAAGATTAGGGATTGATTTGTAAAGAAGACTTTATAAAGGCTTTGGAAGAATTCAAAAGCATTATGCTGAATTATACTTTCATGTTTGGGGTTCGAGTTTGTTTAATATTGGGAGATGAGGGTTTGAAAAAATTTGCTGTTTGAATGGATATTCAAACCAGCTTACATCACTTTGAATTGGAGCTTGTTTCCAGTGAATTGTGAAGGTTCGAATTGGCATAGCTATGCCTGGAAGAGTGGAAATCAGCATATTACAATGGTTGAAAGAGAAGATATTAAGCTGAATACTTGACGCCATTCCATAGATTTAATTACGGTTTAATGCTGCTAGGCATGAGCATCTTCTTTAAGTGGCAGCCACCATTTCTACCAGCCGCCACCATTCTTGTTAGATGTGGCCAGTGTTGTTGGAGTTTTAATTAAATAGGTTCATTAAAATGAAATTGTTAGATGTTTTTTCATGAATGTTATTTCCATGAAGGTATTGGATAATTTCAATTACATTCTCAATAAGAATTATAGAGGTAAGTTGCGACTGGTTGTTACAAGAGTAGATTGATTACTCTCAATTTGTAATTTTATTGTTTTACCTGGTGAATTATGTAAAAAATCCATATCAAATTACACATCCAAAACAGATTAGAATTTTGCAAGCAAATTCAGGGATTGAGCTAGACAGGCTCTTTACAGTGGTATCAAAGAAGTTTTCCTACCATCCTGTGGGGGTGATATTTATTGGGCTTGATTGTTTGACTTGAGTGATCAACACTCTAGTTTTTTTTGCAATCATGAACAAATACAAGAAATCTAGTACTCATAGAAACCAGTTAGACAGTTTGTCTGAATTGAGAAAACAAACAAATGCCTTAGTTAAGGATATGGAGAAACGAAGGCAAACACTGGAAAGATTAAATGCGCCACTTTAAATCTGGCAACTGTCGACAGGGCAGCAGATTATTTGGTTTCTATGTTCAGTAAGTCTTCTTCTTAGAGAAGATATGAGGAGAGACGTGAGTATTATACAGGTGAGACCTCTAGAAATCTCCATGATGAGTTTTCAGCACCTGCTGATTTTGGTGGAGATGTTCCTGTACTTAGTGGACCAACCATTAGTCATGTTTGCACACCAGAAGGTGGAGATTCGTTACAGGGACATGTGGGTGTACCTGACTTGTTAGCAGATAGTGGTACTGAGTTTCAACATCTTGAGCCTACCAGAGTTGGTGACACAGATCAGGCTAGTGACATGTCTACTTCCATTGATGGCAGTCTTGCATCAGTTGGTAGTAGTATCAGCGATACAGGGTCTGATTTTCCGGACACCAGACCTTTATTTGAACTTGTTGATGCCATGGATGGT
Organism: Thuja plicata; assembly: GCA_018584345.1. NCBI lineage: Eukaryota > Viridiplantae > Streptophyta > Pinopsida > Cupressales > Cupressaceae > Thuja > Thuja plicata. Next base: position 2,518,991 of record MU228144.1, on the reverse strand, counting down.
GTGAGAGTGGAGGATGTTGTAGATACCACTAGGGATTGTGACACCATGGATGATGGTGTTATTTTTGAGGACTGTGAGGAGTATTTGAGCTCTGACAGCTCGGATGTTTATGACAGTTGTCGCAGTGTGGAGTCAGTACAGGAGAGTGTAGTCTTTTCCTGTACTGAGGATGTGAGCATGGAGTCACCCAGTGATGACACTCAGGGGTGGAATGGTACAGATGAGTCAGGTGACATAGGTTCATGCCACAGTGTAGTTGGTTCACGTGATGACATCGAGTCATGTATGCAGCCAGAGATAGCAGAAGGGTTTCAGATAGAGGATGTTGATACTAGCATCGCGGATACCTCTGATGTTGAGTGTGAGGATGATGTGGGCTGCAGTGTGTTTGGTTTTCTATATCCGACATTGGGTATTGAGTTAGTGTTGTCATCTGGTGGTGGTGGGTTCCATGATCCTTTTTTGCAGGGACTCACGGATGAGGATGGGGAAGCATATGAGTGGCAGGAGTTTGTTTCAGCCAGAGCTTCCATTCCTTCAGATGGGGTTATTTCTTCAATGACACATGAGGATGACTCTATTTGTAGCGAGTTATGTTTGATTTATTAGACCCTGGGGGAAGACTCTGAGTTATTAGTGAGTGACCATGGGACCCAGGATCTGGATTGTCATCTGGTTACAGAGGACGAGGTAGCTGAGGATTGTGATGAGTTAGATTCAGTAGCAGCTTCCTCGGGGGTAGATGAGGATGAGTCCGATGTCAGTACTCAGTTTGTAGATGTGTGCTCGGATGATAGTACACGAAGATACAGTGATCTTGAGGGGAGTTTGTTGGATACAGCTTCCTTCCATAGTGTGGACGGTGCAGTTGAGATTGTACATAGGAGGCCCGTTGTGCAGAGTCATCATGTGACTAGCTAGTTGAGAGTCAGTGAGAGAAACATTTCTTCTACTCTCAAGCATTTCGATGCCGCTCGTCAGTTGTTGGTTGTTTATGGTTGGGGTGCTCCTATGGCAGATGAGCACGGTGGTGGTTACCTTTTCCTGACAGAGATTCATTCCTTGCGGGAGGCTGTCAGGATTTTGAGACAGAACTATTTACAGTTGGTAGCTGACCAAGATCACCTAGTTGAGTAGGGGAGTACGACATATGAGGCTCTGATGGATAGAGAGGAGGAGGTGAGTGAGCTTACTCAGGAGCTCACAGCGACTTTTGAGACTTTAGAGGGCACTCAGTTGGCTCTCTAGGAGTCGCAGTTGCAGTTGGGAGAGGTGACTGTGGAGTTGGAGCGGATTCAATCTTTACCAGCCATAGATCTAGTGCAGTTACATATAGTAGTGGTTGGTGGTGAGTTAGCTTCCACAGTAGGTAGTGATGGATGTGTTGGGGATTCAGTTACATCCATCCTTGAGACAGTTGCAGTAGATGCAGAGGAGAGGTTAGTGCATTAGTGGAGGATAGTAGAGAGAGTTTTGTGGTATCAGGTTCTCCAGTTGTTAGCACGATGGCAGATGACACAAAGCAGATTTTTGGGAGTCTCGTGGTAGCCAGTGTGGATTTGTCCGAGAGTTGTGTGCCAGTTGCTGGCACCACTCCCTTTGATTCCCAGGACATGGACAAGGTATCATCTGGTTTGGAGGCTACTTCTCATGATGATTTGTTTCCTTTTGTCAGAAGCAAATCTATTCCTCCTTTTCATACAGCTGATAGTGATAGGCAGTTAGTAGTGCCATAGTTTCAGAGGGATCAACTGTGGATTGCAGGGGAGTAGGTTGATGATGCTTCTTATATTTTCTACACTACGGAGTCATTCATGGAGTACTTGCTTGAGAGTCCGGTTTTGCAAGAGGGTCCTTTCGGAGCTTCTGAGGGTACACTCATTCGGGGTTCTCGCGGTATTCAGCTTTTAGTGGGAAAGATTGTAGATACCTTGACTACAATGCTTCCTCACCGAGATTTTGTGGTTGGGTTTGTTGAGAGGGTCACCCCGAGTCCTGCCCAACCAGTTTTGCAGAGTCAGAGGTTGGAGCCATCTCTTGATTCTCGGATTAGTATTGATGAGCCGTTGGTAGGGGTCGGAACATTTCACCATGATTACATTTTGAGGAGTGCTCATCATTTCTCTTTTGACCCACCAGTTGAGGACTTGTTTGCGCATCGATGTGGGTTGGCTCCTGGTTTTTATCATCCTTTTTGGGATGGGTTTTCTCCATCTGCAATTGATGGGGTTGGTTACTGCAAGTTAGCAGGAGATGACTTGCAGGGGCAGTACATCGAGGATGGTTTTATAGTGGATGGATATCTGGATTGCGGGAGTACACAGGGCAGATTGGCAAGGTGTGCAGGGAGCTCTGGTTTGTTAGATGGTTTGGGATATCCATTTTTTTTGTTATGAATGGCTGTGAGCTTCGTCTCTACTGGGATCCAGGTAGTGACAAGGTTGGCACTGCAGATTGCGTGGGTCACTCTGGTTGGCATGGTGATAGTTTGTTCGGGTTTGCTCAGTGGAAGATGATTTCTCCACAGAAGTTTAAAGGTGATCACGGGGACATTATTCCATTCTATCCTTCGGATCCGGGTGGACTTCTGTGTTTTGTTTTCTGAGATTGCTTGGGGACAAGCAATTTAAAGGAGGACTGTAATGTCCCCGTTTTTAGGCACTTGGGATTAGCTTATTTCAGTGACCCTCGTAGGCTAATCGGGATGTTAGAGGGGGTTGTGTGGCAGAGCCAGTGGTCAGTTTCACTCTAGAGGTCTGGGATGCCAGGGTTGGTCTTCGTTTGGGTCAGATTGAATAGTAAGTGTTTAGTTTTGGGTGATAGTCATGATTGCTATTTTTAGCAGGGCTCCTGTGCATTGGTATCGGTGGGAGTTGTGGATTCATTTGCAGAATTTCCAGTTTGAGGGACTTACTATTTATAGTAAGTCAAATTTTGGCAATGTCTTTTTATGGCAAGGCATTATGGCGTCTGGCTCAGGCAGTGAACATTTGTGTGGTGAGTTATTTGTTCAAGAGATTTAATAAGCTATTTGATAATTGATGATTATTAATTAAGTTATACTTAATTAATAATTTAAGGGCTTATTATTTATTGCCAAAAGTATTAAATGTTTTCTTATAAAATCTTGGAGTGAAATATGATTAATTATTATATTTCAATCTCATGAAATGTAAATGGGGAAGAAAAGCTAAGTATTGCTTTTAATTATGAAAAGTGTGAAGTTGAAGATTAGGGGTCGATTTGTAAAGAAGACTTTATAAAGGCTTTGGAAGAATTCGAAAGCATTATGCTGAATTATACATTTCATGTTTGGGGTTCGAGTTTATTTAATATTGGGAGATGAGGGTTTGAAGAAATCTGCTGTTTGAATGGATATTCAAACCAGCTTACATCACTTTGAATTGGAGCTTGTTTCCAGTGAATTGTGAAGTTTCAAATTGGCATAGCTACGCCTGGAAGAGTGGAAATCAGCAGATTACAACGGTTGAAAGAGAAGATATTAAGCTGAATACTTGATGCCATTCCATAGGTTTAATTGCGGTTTAATGCTGCTGGGCGTGAGCATCTTCTTTAAGCGGCAGCCACCATTTCTACCAGCCGCCACCATTCTTGTTAGCTGCGGCCAGTGTTGGTGGAGTTTTAATTAAACAGGTTCATTAAAATGAAATTGTTAGATGTTTTTTCATGAATGTTATTTCCATGAAGGTATTGGATAATTTCAATTACATTCTCAATAAGAATTATAGAGGTATGTTGCGACTGGTTGTTACAAGAGTAGATTGATTACTCTCAATTTGTAATTTTATTGTTTTACCTGGTGAATTATGTTAAAAATCCATATCATATTACAAATCCAAAATAAATTAGAATTTTGCAAGCAAATTCAGGGTTTGAGCCAGGCAGGCTCTTTACAGTTTTCCCTTGATATAGATAATCTGATCTGATCTTTATCTTAAACCTGTTCTGATACCATGTTAAGTATAGATCAGATTTAGATAGTAAATCTCAATTATTTTCTTTTGTTTCAATATTCACAATATGACTTGATTCTAATATTACTGCTAGAATATATATGTAATATTTACACTTCAGATTTTTCTCTGATTCTGAATATATAAATGTCTTCAATGTTTGCAGACAATAATCACAACAATATATATATATATATAATGCTGAGACTGAGATCGAATTGCACTGGAGACTGTATAATGTATGTGTCGCTGTGTATTCAATACCCCGTCCGCGCAATATCTATATGTGATCGCAGGTTTATGTGGAGTCATGTCCACGATGGAACATGACTCCACGATGGTTCGGTCAACAATACTGCTTAGAAATGATAATCGACTATTAGTCAATATTAACACCAACTCGATAATAACCTTTGTCAGTCGGTTTAATATTTGATATGATTTAATATGTTTATTAATAATATATATATATATATATGATATAATAAACATATTAAATTATTATCATTACTTAATGAAGTAAATATTTAAATTTTCCAAATATTAAATATTTATATATATATATATATATATATATATATATATATATATATATAATTACTAATTACATATATATATTTTCATTACATTATTAATTTGAACATTAATGATCTCTCACTCTTTGATAGTATTTATCCGACTGAAGCTATAGGTCATTAACAACATCAAATATCTGGTTGTATGGGGAGTGCTGGAGACTCAGATCAAAGGAGTAATGTATTCAAAAGAAAAATCCAACATCCAGGCCAGTAAGAAGTTGTCAATTAATCACTTGATTTTGATTTTACAAAGAAATTCATGATCTCAAGCATGCTATCATTACATGATCAGACTTTGTTTTCCACATTGACGTAGTTACATCTTTTGATTACCCTGGCCAGAGGACACCTCAATATTTGTTTATTCTGCTCAAGTCTCCATTGGTGTAATAAAATTTAATGTTTAAATTAAGAAAATGCGTTGCCAATTTCCTGGTTAGATAGTCTTAGTAGTTAGAAAATGGCAACTCTTTTCTTTGTGAAAAGTTCACACAGAAGTTTATGTTGGTTGGACCTTTTTTCCTGGAATTTAACAGTTACTACTTACTTTCCTATATTCAGTATTGTCTTTTTTTCTGAAATTTGTGCTATGTACTATGTTCTATGTATACATTGAGATAAATTTAAATTACATTGTTTCTCAGGGCCTGAAATCGACTAAACGAGATGCATATGGTCGGCTTGTGTTGGGTGACATTATTACAGCTGTGAATGGGAAGAAAGTCAGCAATGGAAGTGATCTCTACAGAATTCTTGACCAGTGCAAAGTTGGTGATGTGGTAAGTTAAAAGAATCACCATTTGTGTGCTTGGACATTTCTTTGTTTTGTACTGCATTTTTCTTCTTTTTTGTACAGGTGAATTAGCATCTTCCGAACCTTGTGCTATTTATAATTTCATTGTATGGTCTTGAAGAACATATTTCTAGACTGTATCAACACTTCTCCTTGGTTTCATTCAAATATCCTGTACTGGTTTCGAATATGTCCTGTTTGTGATGTGCTAATAGGATGAAATACAGATTCTTCTATTAAAGCATGACTGCTGGTTGATATCAGCTTGTCTTTACCAAAACAGACATTTGTCTAAGCTTGAAAAGGCATTCTTTTTTCAGTCCTCTTAACATGCTTGTTTAAAATTTATGTTTATTTGTCAGATTAGGACCTAGGGAGATTTATAAATTATAAACCAATCATTTACCAATGTTTGTTCATGTGCACAAGATATGGGCTACAAGTTTGTTTTTGTACATCCATATTAGATTGTGAATGGATAGCTTAGTGAGCGCATTAATAAAGCTTTAGAATTTGATTTCCTCAAGTATTGGTAAGACATAGAGCTGCATCTTGGAGTCAATTTTATCCAGTATAATAACGGAGCACAATGTACTCTGAAGTCTACAATCTGGCTGGTTTCAAAACTAAAATCTTTTGTTAGTTTTTATTTTCACTGTGGTGATGATGCTAATGGTAAATGATATTTGTGCAGTTTCTATTATAAATGAAGGTATGGTTATCCGTTTACAACTTCAGTTTTTATTATTATGCCTGCAAGGTTACTTAAAAAGATTTAAGAACACCATCGTAATGCTATATCTATGTTAGGATTAATATTCAAGCCGAGAATTCACATGGGGGTTCTTTGCTGTATCATGAAGAATATTTGACCACCTTTTTTCATTATTTACTTCGCATGATCAGGTAACAGTGGAAGTTTTACGTGGAGACCAAAAAGAGAAAGTTTCAGTTACTCTGGAGCCAAAAGTTGAAGAGGTCAAATCAACCTAAACACAAGTGAAGTGTTGCTCGTGGAGGCAAGCCTTAATGTTGTACTAGTAACTATTTTCAGTGTACTCTTGTCAATGCATGTAAGAATATGTAAAATTGAGAAACTGTAAATGTGCATTACCTTTTGTATTTTAAACATAAGGGACCTTCAAATCTTGTCAGTAGAAAATGGAAAGTTTGAGATCCCATATCTCACCACTTTTTCAACAATCATACTAATTATTGACATTTCATCAATTGTACTGAAAGATGATCACATTTTGGATGCCTGACATTTTGTTTAGAGAACTATTCATGGTAATTTTTTATTATGCAATTGTTACAAATCAATCTTCTATTGAAAGTCTCAACCAATCTTTGTCAGATTTTTGGGTTTCAATTTTTGTTTCTTCCCTTAAGCAATGATTATTATGCAATTGTTACGAATCAGTCTTCTATTGATAGTCTCAACCAATCTTTGTCAGACTTTTGGGTTTCAATTTTTGTTTCTTCCCTTAACAATGTAATCCCTCCTAATGAAAATATGAATTATAATATTGTAAAAACATGCCTGGAAATAAGGCTATGCAATCAATCAATGACAGAAGATAGGGATTGTCGATTGCTGTGATTCAATGAATGGCACGATCCTGTTGTACTTGTATACTATATCAGATGAAACATGGTGAATGAGGGAACAAAAAGGAGAAATTTGGACGGTCTTTGTAACCCTAAACACAAATAGCTTGAAAATTAGTAGTAGGGATAACATGAAGGATGATAAGTTAAAACTGGTAACTGGACTGAAATGAACAAAATAAGAGCATCAAGGACTTAAATAGAAAAAAGGTGGTTGTGGTGACGACAGAAAAATAAAAATGGTCCCAAGTAGCATTGGGAATCACTTGATTACTTAATGTCTTTATCATTTTTCAACTAATTAAACAATGGGTGATACAAAAATTGCTGCAAGTAGATATATGCGGTACCTGTAATCGCCATTATCTATCATTTTCAGTTATCTTCAAAAGCAAGAGGCATTAATGCAAACATTGAAAAGCCTTATCCATGTCATATAAACAAGAATTAATAAAAGATGAGGCGAAGTTGGTTGATTGCAAAGAGTTGCAATCATCCATGCAATGGCCATTTAGTTGAACAGTTGAATGACTCTGAATGTGTCAAAGCAGAAGAGAATTCATTCAATATTTCAAGAGAGTTGTATATGAGTACTAGAACGAGTGCGAGTCTGAGAGTTTATCACTGATGGGTATCGGGATTTCATTCTGCCAAGCTTCCTTTGGTGTGGGTTTTGTAGACTCTCAGATCTGGGTACAGGACTTAATATCTGTTCATGTATCCTCACAAATTTTCATTTGTACAGGGGTCGTATGCACCATTTGCTATGTAATTATCCTTCTGAGATATAATTATGTTAGTCAAAATCAAAACAAGACGTTGGTCAATGTAACAAAAGGGAATTTCAATGCAACTGTTGAACCCACCAATCCCAAAATGTCTCACCTGTATGAAAAGATTTAGTTGAAATGAACTTGAATGTTAGACAATGGTTCGCACCTTTGTTCCCCGCTATTTACACCTGAGGTTTATAGCACTCTGATTTTTTCAGTATAAATAGTTGCCTTTTTTGAGGATATCAAGATACCATAGAAGTGCGAGATTGAGATGGCTTCTACCGACTCTTAACTAGATATTATGGGTAACCATATTGCGCACATAGTTGAATATCGACAGATTCCCATGGGGATTGACGATTGCAATAATGCAACCTGTTGTAGGGAATCCAATGACCCAAATATTATCCCCAAAATGCATTCCCTCCTAAACTCAACTCAAAACTCAGTTATTTTATAAGCTAGGACATATCACCCCATTATTTCTATAGGTTCATTACTAAGTGTAAGGGAAAATAACATCTCTAATTGAATTATAATTATAATTTTTTTTAATAAAAGATAGTATGACATAAATGAATCGATTAGTATTTTTTAATTTAAGATAAGTAGTTGTGTCTTTAATTGATAAGTTTAAATATATTTATAAATTAATTAATAAATATTGTCACATATATCAAATAGATTTACTGTTCCATAAAGAATTTGGATTTGTCAGACTATTATTTCAAAACAATAAATCATTTAGTTGAGTTACAGGTTCAAGGCTATGCTTGTGGATACGCTCAATCAATAGTTGAAGTAGATATTGCACTCATTGAAGTGAACCTAATGTTTAAATTTGAACTTCACACATAGAAATGATATGATAAAAAAATGATTTTTGGAGTTTGCTCACCTCACCTTGTTGGACACACTTCTAATGAGGGTTAGAGACCATCTTATAACTTGTTAAGCAAGAAATTGTTCTTCTTTGGTCAAGTCCATAGTGTTAGGGTTTAGAGATAGATTAGTACAATGAACAATATTCAAATAAAATACTGAATAAAAGAGGTAAAATAACAAAATACAATAACATACAGATTTAATGTGGTTCACCCAATGTGGGCTACATCCACAAGAGAAACATTCGTCCACTTCTTTTATGTTATTCAACGAAGAGCAAATTACAATATGATATCTTTTACATTAAACAACCACTTATTTATAGGCCTTTTTGATAATTTACAAAGGTTGGTTTACCTAGCAAAATAATGCCTTAATCATTTATTAAATAATAGGGAAATTTTTCTTTGGAGGCACTGCCCTCGGTAGTCTCCATTGGGGGCATTGCCCCTAGAACCTTATCACAAGCTCTGCCCCTATAGGAGGGGCTTTGCACCCCTGCACTCCCTCGTTAATTGATTTGGGGGGAAAATGTGATTGACAAAGTCACCAAAATTGAATCCCAGTAGCATGATCAGTGACCACATACCAACACACCAATGAGCTAATTCAATAAATTGAAAATAATGAATATAGTAGGTAGTCATGTAGTGTGTCCTGTGATGTTGATGTCATAAGAGTATGCTTTTAGTTGCCACAGTTGTATCCATGATGTAATCTAATAAAAAATAGTATATAAATAAAAAAATGTCAATATAAGTGAATATAGTTGGAAGACAACTGAAATGATGCAAATTATGGAGAATATCATTCAAATATTAAAAATAACCATATACACCACTTTCAAATGCTCACACAATATTTCACTACATGGTTGAGGAATATGAATGTGTTTTACAACATTACATGCCCATAATTGTGCGACCATTATTCTAATTGAAAGCTTAAAGTTTGTAGTTCAAGATTCTATCCTCTATCCTTTTTATTTATAGGGATCCCCAAAAGTTAAGCTAATTGGAATGAAAGGAATTGAGAGCATTCTATGGATCTCTAATCTTAAGGACTTGAATTATGCTCTCAACTGCAATAGATCTTCAAGTGACAACCTAAGAAACGAGAATTTAAATGATATGATATGAAAGCTATGATCTATTATGCAAGATTGATGCAAATTGCTATAATAAGTGATCAAATTCCTTCAAAGCTTGATGCAATTTGTCCATTCTGCTTATGAACTCAATTACTATGATGTTCTAAAATGACTATAATGATGATGCTCTCAATGATGGTGGATCTACAAACTAGCATTATGCATTTACTATAATGAAGATGGATGATTAACTCTATTTGTGCATCCTATTTATAGGATTTCCCAAGGTGTAAGGGGCAAATTTAGGTAACCATAGTCAAGGCATGATTAGGATTAGGGGTTAGTGATGTGTCCCCTTTGGGTGGACAAGATTGATTCTCAAGGTTGAATGGTTATGATAGCAAAGTGTATTTGCAATTCATGTGCTCTCTTTCCTCTTTTCTCATTGGTTGATTGATTTTTGTCATGTAGTGGTAGGTGAGAGAATTAATTCGAATGAATTAATTAATTAGCCATGTATGATTTATTGAATTGGATTTAATTAATTGATGAACTATGTAATTAAATGATTAATTCAATTACCTAGTTATTTGATTTTTTGATTTTAATTAATCCAAATGGCTTAAAATTAATTAATGTTTACTTTGCCAATTTTTAGGTGGATACAATTTCCCCTCTTTGAATCGACGTGCGAAGCGCGTTGATTCAAAAAAAATTCGATGTCCAGTCTGATTTTGATGATTTGATGTCAAGATACTGATATGATCGATTTGTTGGTGTGATGTTGTCTCTGATGATGATAAAACTTTGATATGAATCTCTGATTTGAATTTCGATTGATTTTTGATGCTTTGATTGCAATTTTGAAATTTCAACGTTCAATGCCCCTAGTTTTGAAAAGTGCCCCGATTTTGATGATTTCACGCTCTAATTATTGTATGCCCCCTCAGGAAAGGAATCAAAATGAGAGTGATTTTGATCATTTTCAGGATTATTGAATTGTGAGTGAAATTTCAATTTTGATTTTTTAGTCGATATGAAATATTGAATTTGATTGATAATCTGGTGAAAATGTTGATAAAAAGGCTCATTTTTGATAAAATAGGTAACAATACCCTTTTTAAAGTTCAATTGTGGGTATATAGGCTCAAAATTACTTTTTGACCTATTCATTTTTACACTCATTTTTAACTTTTTCCTCTCTGAGCCCTTTTTTCCTCCTTGCTGAAAACATGGTAGTCCCAATTTAGGAGCATCATTTCGAGAAGGGGAGGAGATTCTGGAGACCTCAAGTGTATGGACCACATGCATGTCTTGAATCCTAGCCTTTTTTTTTCTAGCATTTCATTGAATTTTAAACTTGATCTAAATGATTTAGGCATCCAAATTTATGATTTTTCAAATTTTTACCTGTTTTGGTGCCTATACCATTTTATTCATCGTCGTCGCGCTTTGTTTTTAGCGCCTATACCCCTGGTCTATTGCCTAAACTAGGGCACAATTTTGACTTGGTGTGTCCCCTACACAATTTATTGTGTCGCCTATACATGGCTTTGTATTTTTGCCCTTTTTAATATCGCATGCGCAACTTTGTTTATCGCATATAAGGCAAAATATCGCATATGCTATGTTTCAGTGCCTACGAAAAGTTTTGTTGTGCCTGTGATATGGGAAATGGTTATCAAGGGTAGATCCCCACTTCATATATACATTAGAAGACCTAAATCCTATCCTTAGGACAAATCTGATTTGCATAACCCAAAAGGATGAAGGGGTACAAATGCAAGATCTATCTAAAGGAGGGATTTTTATGGTATTCCCTGTACAGACAAAAATGTATGTATATGGAATGTAACGTATGACAAACACTTATGTGATGATAACCAACCAGATACAATATCAGATTTAATGTATCAAAGTAAATGCTAGAAGAAAATGAGGATGATGTACTCACCTTGAGGGTTAGAAGAGGACAAGTGAGCTTCAGATTTGGAAAAACTTGTCGGAACCTGAAAATGTTCTGGATCCGGGACCCTGAGACTTGTATCTTTAGACTGTGAAATTTATAGAATCCCATGAATATGCTGACTTGAGATCCAATTCGACCTATTCCTCCAAGAACATGTCGAATTTGACCTATTCCTTGTAGTACCAAAAACTTGAAGTTTCTATACTGGGTCTGTCAATGGTTCCGAATATGGATCTGTAACTTCATCGCCTGTTCCTACACACCAGAAAAATTGGAAAATTGTTTGGGGGAAGGGGCTTGTCTTGGTCAAGTTCCTGTATAGGAATTAACCTTGAAATGAAATAAGTAAAACATGTAAAAATAAGACAAATGTAAGTATTCACCTTGCTTGTCAAACCCTCATGGATGGATGCGGATCCGATAAACCCATGAAGATGTGTGATTGCTTGCTTAAGATGTGTTGTAGAATCAAGGATGTCCTCACAAATGCAATGGATCTACACTTGCCAAATCCTAGATATTAAATATATGTATGCTTGATCATTTGAATGGAGAAGAAGAAGAAGAAGGAAAGGATGTGGATCTTCTTGCTTGCTTGTGAATTCCTCTACTTAGTCACCATGGAAGAGAGAAACTTGCATCAATGAGAGAAGATTTTCTTTGAATGGATCTTGAATGGAAGATGACTTGGAGATCTTGAATTGGGAGCCTTCAAATCTTAAATCCAAAAGAACACTTGAAATCACCAATAATTGCTTCCACATATATTTCTTGTAGGTAATTGTGGAATGCCAAAATGAGGAGCTTGAATGTCCTTTTATACTCATTTTGGGATCAAATTTTTGAAGGCCAACAACATTTTAAGAGTGGGAAGATAAACACATCTGCATCGGGCCTGGAGCCCACTCAAAATTCACTTCCTAAGGAATATGCCGACTTCGACCTATTCTCGAGGAGCCAAATTTTAAAAATGGTTTCAGGATTTGGGAAGTGTAAGGAGATTGCAGGAAGAAAAGAGAAGATAAGTGAGAAATCAAGCATAAACGCATCCAGATCTTGGAAATCACTAAAATGGGGCCCAATATGTCCTATATCTTCCAAATAAATGGGTGCTAACTTTTTAGGACGACACATTTAGCCCCCACTTTAGCGGGAGTATGAGGCAAACTCATGCTCACGGTAAAGTAGATAAAATGCATAAGATGATTTCATCAAGGTTAAGGAGACAAGGAAAACATCAAGCCCCCAAGTGACTTAAGTCCTCATCAAATCCAAAACTAAGATAAGAGAGACATCATGAGAGAGAGAGAGAGAGAGAGAGAGAGAGAGATCACCTTAGCCCAGAGAGAGAGAGAGAGAGAGAGAGAGAGAGAGAGAGAGAGAGAGAGATCACCTTAGCCCAGTAAGATTATGTCTTACTATGAACCACACAAAAGAGCCGCAAAAGATGGCATTGAAAGTTCTAGCAGGTTTGTGTGCCATGCTAGTCAATCCATCAAGGATCTGTTCTTAAGGAAACTGTATCCAATGAGGTATCTGACGAAGGGATGACCTATCCTAAGAGAAGGTAAGCTTTCTTAGGGGTTAGCAAGAAAAAGAAGGATTTTTCCTTAAGGAAAGTGTATGCATAAGGGATCCTAAAGAGCGATCTGTCCTAAGAGAAGGTAAGCTTTCTTAGGGATCAAAAAGAAGAGGAGGATCTTTCCTTAAGGAAGGTGTATCCATTAAGGGATCCAATTGCAAAACAATATTAAAAATAGTGCGTGTGTTCAAAATGTGAGCTGAGTGTATGCCCCCATGTTAAAGCTATTGCAAACACCTTAACAGGAGAAATAGATTTAACGAAGCGTACATGAATCGACGAGAAATGTTTCCACTATGAAATGCCCCCAAGAAAGGACAAACCAAGGGAAATGAGCACATGACAAAAAGAGAGCACGAGAGGGATCTACTAACTCTGGGGTTAGTATGATCATATGATAATATGTGAAATATTATGTCAAAATAAAATGTCATTGTATACACCTAAAAGTGATCAACACAAGTCAAAGCAAGTGAAAGAAAAAATTAATCAAATACAAACTATTTTGAATTAATTGAAATCAATAAATGAAATCACTAGGTAATTGAATTAATCATTTAATTGCTTAGTTCACCAATTGATTAAATTCAATTCATTATAACAAGCATGGCTAAAGTAATTAATTCTTTTAAATTAATTAAATCCTAATTTCTCTCACCCACCACTACGTGACAAAAAATCACTCAAACAATGAGGAATGCGAAAAGAGAGCACATGGATTACAAAAGGGCTTTTCTATCTTAACCACTCAGTCCTATAAAGAAATCTTGTCCACTCAAAGGGGACACATCACTCAACCTTAACCTCAACCATACTTTGACCATGATCAATCAAATTCACCCCGTACCCTTGGGAATTCCTATAAATAGGAGGCATTTCTTAGTGTAAATCACCAATCCACATTTACTTACAACCAATTCATTTTACCACAACACTTTGCATCATATCAATTACATTTTTTTGAATTGGGCATCTATTATCATTTAGCATTTTGATATGTTGAGCATTCTTAAGTAGTGTTATAATGACAATTCACATTTAGCTTAGTTTTTCATCAAGATCTTGCATCCTAGATCGAATTGTGCATCATTTAGCTTTACATCATTCATCATAGATCATTCTTGTTTTCTAAAGTTGTCACTAGGATCTCTAATGCAGCTGAGAGCAATAGTCATTTGAAATAGAGAGAAATGAATTTGATTTGACTAACTTGTTACTAATGTTTCATTGAATTTGTGTGTAGATCAAACATACAGAATACAATCATCATTCCCTAAATGAAGTAGAAATACAACACAATGGAAGAAAGTTACATAAGAGTCTTTTTGGGACGACATCATAGAGACCAAAAAGAATAGGTGTCTACTATTTTGCATCATGCCAAGCGGACAACACAAAGACACATTTACGAACAGTAGCACATGCACAACATAACATGTAATGACATATAGAAGAGGAGAGATACAAAGAGAAGAATGTGTACAACATGTCGATTCCTTGATCACCTTGCGCCAAGGGAGAAACAAGGTTCCTTTAAAGAAATCTAAACAAAATATATAACAAACAACACATCATGGGGGAAGCACATTACGACAGTAAAACATAAAAAACCCACCACACAAGAGGATATAATCAAGCGTATCACCTTCCCACCTATCTCGGTCTATAGTGTTTAGGGAAGGTGGGAAACTCGCAAGAGGAGCAACGTCAAGCATGGAAGATGGAACAATAGCCAATTCCAAACAAGGACCATGTGGTGAAGATATATCACTGTGTTTGTTACTAGGAGTCATGGATAATTGTTGTGAAAGCCTAACTCATAAATTATGATCAATATCAATAGTCTCATACATGTCATCAGAATTACTAGCATGAATATCATTGTTAGTGTCAATAACATCATCATCAAGAGTGTCTTCATCATCTAGATTAATTGCAATAGAATCCAAGATACAAACAACATTATCATGTTTGTTGATTTTTACTTTGTTTAAATTCACTTCCTCTATAGGCTCAAGCATGGGTTGGTCAAAGGGAAGTGAAGCATAATGAGGTGTATGAGGTGAAGCAATGTTTTGAGAAGCACATTGACAGGCTAGAGGAAGACGCTTGCGATATTACTCTTGGGCATGACGATTCATTTGATCTTGCTAGAAAGTTGGGTTGAAATAGGATCAATCAACATTGGGCCCTTTTCTTCTTTAGGAGGAAGAACTGAAGGAACCACACTAGGTTGAGAGATGACAAGAAGATGATACGAATGAGCATTAGGTGGAACAAAAGCATGCAAAGGAGGTATAGGTGGTGTAGTAAGAAGTCCATGTCTAGTATCATCCTTAGGTTTGTTAAGTTCATAAATATTTTTAATCTTGTAGTTTTTGTGTGATCGAAAGAGGTAATAGGGATGTATTTGAGTTGGTTGAGGAATGGAAGGCCAAAATAAATCAAGGTCAATTGAGTCTCGAGGCATGGAAGGATGATAAAGACTATGGTTGCAGTCATGATCTTTCCATTATGAGGAAATTTAACACATTTATGGATAGGAAAAGCCACAACTTTCATCGAGGTAAGCCAAGGAAGACCAAGTTTGAATTTAAATTGATCAGAAGTAGGAATGACAATGAAATTAGCGTCTAAAGTTTTACCACCAACTTCCAAAGGAAATGAAATGGAACCATGGGAAGGATAAATTAAACTATTGCAAGTTTGAATCAAGACATCATATTTATCATAAATATAATTTTGCAATTATTTATGAAAAAGATGCTCACCATGAAAGAGGGATAAACAAGGGTACCACGGGAAGGAATGTCATTAACCCTAGTGACAATGTAGAGAGGACCATTTGGTGCTTTAATTGTCTCAGCAGGATCAAAGGTAATGCAAGGTTGAGGTTTAGGTTAAAATTTAGGTTGGATATGTTCAACTTGGTTTACAACATGATTGGCTTCATCAACTTTCTCATCATAGTCAATGCATTGGGGAGAGGAAGGTTGATCAATGGTATTGGTTGAATGAGATGGCAAAGGATTAGTGTAGATTTGCAAATTTTGATTAGAAGGTGCAACTGATTTATTTCCACTACATATATAACATTAGAATCAATAAGGTATTGAACGATATTTTTCAATTGAAAGCATTTCTCAGTATCATGACCGGGTTGACAATGTTAGAGTAAAAAGGTATTTTCACTTATTAATTAAATCATTATTGATTTTATTATTAAGTCACTTTTTATCTCTAGTTCACTTAAGCTAAACTTTAGGCATATAGTATTTAATTCTATTATTAATTATTATCATGCAACATAGGTTTCTCCACCTTTTGGGTTATGATCTCCTTTATAAGGATTGATCTCATTCTAATTATTAATTCTTTTGTAATTCCCTCTATACTCTCTCTGAATGAATATTTCATCTTTCAGATCATTATGAGTTGTGTCCCCATTCTTTGCTTTTGTGATAGGTATTTTGCATATAGTGGATCTTGGTGATTGAATTCTTTGAATTCTAACATGGTATCAGAGCCTTGCTGTTGCAGCCCGTTCTTGAGTTTTTTGAAGATTTTTTGGAGCGCCGAGGGTTTCAAGTTTTCAAAAGTTTTTGTGTGGATCTAGAGGGGAGCTATTTTTTGGAGTACTTTGGGCACAAACCGACCTCGCGGTTGTGCTCAAAATGCCCAGAACCCCCTATTTCTATATAAGACACGTCCAATTTGGACACAGTTGCATTCTGAGACATTTTTTTTCCTATATGACCCTAATATGGGCATGATTTTCGAGATGAGTGGAAAAAAAAAAAAATCCTGAAATTTCTTTTTCATATTTTTGAAAAAATAAAAAAACCCATTCTTTTATAGGGTTTTTGCATGTATTTTTTGGCAAAAAATAAAATTTTTGTGGGGCTTGTACTCCACCCACTTGCCACGACAAGTGGTGGGGCCTCCCCCTGCATGGTGGCTGCGGGCCCCAAGGCAGCTGCGCAGGCCTCAAGGATGTCGTGCAAGCCCCAATGAGGCTGCGCTGGCCCCAAGGGAGTTGTGCGGGCCCCTTTATTTTTTATACATTTTTTAAAAATAAAAAATGTGTTTTTTTAAAAAGTTTTTTTTTTCAATTTTTTTTTCTTGGCAAATTCGCCCAGTCAGCTGCATGGCCGCCACGTTAGCGCTCCATCAACTCTGCCAAATTTGGCCATTTTTTTAGGATCTCCAACAGATTTAGTGACACCGCCAAATTTAGTGGGGCTCCGCAAGATTTAGCTGAGATATTTTGGGGTTCTTATTGTTTTGGAGCAACTGTTGGGGTTTTTTCTCATATCTTGAGCAAACGGGGGTGTTTTTCACCAAACAAGATATCATCGGAAAGATGGTTCCAAGGCCAACTTGATTTTACAGGTTTGGTTTTCTGATTTTTCCATCTTGTAGGGTGTTTTACCAGTCAAAGTTAGGGTTCTATTTTGTACTCTTGTCACCATATCTTATTCCTCCGGACTCCATTTTTTGACTTCTACATGTCATCAGAAAGCTGGTTCTGTTCTCTTTCTTCTTATATGGGTCTTATCGCTAGAATCTGCTCCATGTATGTTTTATTAAGGTTTTTTCTTTTTTTTTGCAATCTGGGGGATATCTTAGATGTTTTAGGTCCTGGGATCGTTTTCCTTACATGAGATGACTCCCTTTTAACTATTTTTCATATTTCTACAACTTTCTTGTCATTCTTGAGCATTGTAGACATCTATTTCTGTAGATTTTTCTTATTTGCAAACGCACAGACAAAAATTGCCATTTGATGCATGCTTGGGATCTTGGAAATTTTTGTGTCTATTTTTACTCACACTACATTATAAAGTGCCATGGGGGGTTTGTAATGTCCGTATTTTTCAGCAGGTCATTGAAATGATGGTGCTAGGTCATTATTGCGATCCTCGTGGTCTAACGAGGGGTTTACAGGGTCTTTGGTGTGAACTTACTATTTATAGTAAGTCAAGGGATAGTTCCGATGAACTCAGATGAGTTAGAGGAGTTGAATGATGCTCTCAGTTTTCATTTCTGGCTTCTGATTTGGGCCCCAAGAATCTTCGAGAGAGCATCTATTTTTAGTAAGTCACCCTGTCAGGTTCGTTCATCATCTTTTATCATCTGGATCACTCTAGTGCAAACAAATTTTGATTCTGATGCTTCTTCAGTGGTTTTTACAAGACGGGTGAATTATTATTATTATTTGATTAAATTTGCTAAGGTTGCCATTATTGTTGGTATTATATGTTGGGCACCTTAGTGTTATAGATCGTCGGAACCGGGTTGAAAAGTTTTAAATCTTGGGCAAAGAAATAGGGGCCTTGCATGTCATAATTTCTTGATATTGATGAAAAGGTCATTTTTTGGAGCCAAATGAGTTAATAAATTATATTACTCAATATATGCCTAAGTATAAAAGTGCTTCAAGTGAAACGTGTGTGGGAGAAGACACTTTTTGAATTATAAAAGCAATAGGCAAGGCATTCATTCATCATCTATTGAATATTGATTATTGAATTTGTTCTTGGGAATTGTTCCTACTTTCTGTGCCCTAGCTGAAGGGTCAAATTAGTTGATGGAAGACTGATTCTTCTTCATCTAATCTTAAATCAACTGCTGTTGTATAATCGATTGCTCTCCTTTGTACTGTTGTATACAAGGAAGCATTGAACTGAGACCTGCTGAAAGAGGTCAATTTCTCTTAAGGAAAATAAACTACATCCCAAAAATCTGATCCAACTGATGCATGTATGGGGATTGAATCCACCCACTGGATAAATAGGTGTTGCTGAAGGAAATTATAATCAGTTGAAAGCTGCGACCTTAATCTACTGAACCGTAGCAATCTGGAGGGGAGGTGTAATGTGGAGTGGTGTCAGTTTGTAGCTGTGGCCATGCATGGAATTCATCCACCGGCACCATGCCGTGGCTATGTGTCTGTGTTGCGGGCGTTGGTAGTAGCAGCTAAGGCTGCAGACCAGGAGTTGTGCGTGGCAGATGGGGGCTATCATCTTTGTTGCAGACGTGTAGCAATAGTTAAGACTGCAGACTGGGAGATGCATGGAGAGGTAGCCGCTTAGGCTGCAGTCCGGGCAGCGTGGTAGCTGTTAGAGCTACAGCTAGAGCATTTCATGGAGACCTTCCTGGGTGGTGTTAGCTACTTCTTTATTTATTTGGAGACTTACAGAGTACTAATCTAGACTCTTCGATGACTCTATGTTCATAAGGAGACATCAAAAGGGTATGTAAATTAGTTTATACAGTCTTGAATTTGATCCTAGCAATTAAATGATATTTTCTAGAATTTTGAAATAGCAAAAAGGGTTGTTGCTTATTGTAATACGTATTTATGGAGAAGCTCTTGTTTTATTAAAATATATTGTCATTTGAATAAGAGACCCAATAAAATGCTCCAGCATGGTGAAATCAATTGTATGATTGAATAAAAGTTGATTGTCTAAACATAAAGATTTACATATATGAAAGTTGTGATTATTGAAGCAAAGAAATTATAGATGCTTTTTAAAACCGACAGCATATTAGTGGAGGAATGTACTAGTATCAAATGAATAGTTGCAATTATCTACAAGCCAGACTTAAGCCTAGTGCCAGATTTCCTACCAACTATTTGATAAAATGTCAAACCATGATTTGCATAGAAATTGATTAAATTTTAGATGGATTAAGAATGAGGCCAAATTAGGCTCATTACAGTGGTATTAGAGCTATTTTCTTGCCATCCTGTGGGGTAGGAAGATATACATGAATACAGATTTGCTATTATATTTAGAGTGATCAGCACTCCTAAGATAGACAGATACAGGCGGCTTAGCTTCGAGAGTTGGCGCAGCAGTACACAGAGTAATGATAGGATAGATACACTGATGGAGAGACTTAGACTCCATCAGCAGAGGCTGGCATACAGTCTGTCAGATCCAGAGATAGTGGATAGGGCAGCAAGGTACATGGTTTCTTCTTTCTGTAGGCCGTCATCGAGATTGTAGGGCAGGAAACTTGAGCTTTCGCCAGCAGGTGTCCGAGATGTAGACCCACCAGTATATAGTATGACACCTACTCTTGTATATGATGATAGACAGGTGGAGGTGCCAGTACCAGTGGTAGACTGCAGGATTGAGCTTCAGCAGGTTGAGGCTTTTCATGTAGTTGCTGCAGTGGATGCAGATACAGTTGATGTAGTAGTTGCCTCTGATGGTCCAGTTGTTCTTGAGGATGGACTTGTTATCAGAGATGTATATATCAGCTGTCGTAGTGTAGCACCAGAGCGAGAGGCATCACACCTCTCAGATGGGGTAGGCAAGAGCCAGGAGCTATCTTGTTATAGTGTGGATGACGTTGTGATACGTCAGGAGATGACAACTGCAGTAGATGTTAGTACCACACCCAATTGTATTATCGAGTCGAACAGTGACTCTAGTTCATATTTCCAGGAGGATACCACCTTTGAGGATTGCCTTGAGGGGATGGAGACAGATTGTATAGACCAGGATAGCAGCAATCATGTGATGGGGCTGGTACAGGAGATGCTAGTTTCCTCCTGTATGAGGGATGTGAGTACGGAGGCCACATGTGATAATGCTAGTACTGAGTTCGAGACAGTAGATACAGACTCATGCCAGCATGACCCAGATTCAGGGGTTAATACAAAATCAATTGAGGTTCCTTTAGGGACACCTGAAGAAGTAGAGCCATTGCTAGCATCTAGGGTTGCTTCAGATACCGCTTATGTGACTCCTAAGGATGACTCCACCAATAGTGTGTCATGTCTGCAGCAGACCCTGGGAGAGGGCTCTGAGTTACGAGAGAATACAGATTAGTCCCAGGATCTGGATTACCCAAAGGTTACAGAGGATGAGGTAGCTGAGGGTGTTGAGGAGATAGATTCTATAGCAACTTCTTCATGTACAAAGGAGTTTGACGGAGACGTGTCAGATGCTGATACTTTGTTGGAGGACATGAGCTCAGCTATCAGTTCACAGAGCTTAGTGGATAGTTCACTGAGAGATAGTGTTTTTGAGAGGAGTACCTTGGATGCCACGTCTATTTGCAGTATGGACAACATGCCAGAGGTGTTGCATAGAGGACCGACCATTCATAGTCACCATGTGACTAGTTAGTTGAGAGTTAGCGAGCGCGATATTGTTACCACAGTTGAATATTTTTGATGTTTCTCGGCAACTGCTAGCTGTTCATGGATGGGGTTCTCCTATGGATGATGAGCTTGGTGGTTTTTACTTGGCCTTTGCAAAGATTCATTCATTATGGGAGGCTGTCAGGATTCTGAGACGAGATTACCTTCAGTTGGTAGTCGATCGTGATTACCTTGTAGAGTGGGGAAGTACAGCTTATGAGGCACTCTTGGATAGAGAGGATGAGGTGAGTAAGCTTACTCGAGAGCTAATGATGACTTCGGTGGTTTTAGAGAGCACTCAGTTGGCTCTCCAGGAGTCACAGGCTCAGTTAGCAGAGGTGACTGTGGAATTGGAGCATTTTCAGTCTACACCAGCACTAGACCGAGTACAGTTACATATTATGGTGTCTGATGATCTGATGATGTCCACAGTTGGGGTTGTGGGACATGATGGTGTTGAGGATACATCCCCTCTTGATTTCAGCGTTGGAGGTACATGTTCACTTCCATCAGATTTTTGTGCAGTTGAGTTAGACACTGCAGTAGAGGATTGTAGAGTGCCGGACCTTGGGATGGATATTCCAGTTGGTAGCAGTACAACAGGTGATACACTACAGGATTTTGCAGGCAGTGCAATGGACCAGTCAGCATTTAGTGTTCTTGTTCATGACACTACTCCCTTGACTTCTCAGCGGGGAGGCATGGTATCACCTGAGTCGGTTATTGGTGAGCGCATAGCTGGTGATGATGGGAAGTTAGCGATGTCATAGTCACATGATGACTAGTTATGGTTCTGAGGGGAGCAGTTGGATGCTACCTCCTATAGATGTTACTATCCGGAGTCATTTTTGGATCACCTTCTTGAGAGTTCAGAAATTCTTGAGGGATCTTACCGAGCTTCTGAGGGTGTTCTCATCTAGGGTACAGGCACGATCTGGCATTTGGTGAGAGAGATTGTAGGTACTTTGACTACGATGCTCCCTCAAAGAGAGTTTGAGGTTGGGTTTGTTGAGAGGGTCACCCAGGATCCTATCCAACATATTTTGCAGAGTTCAAGATTGGAGCCATCTTTGGGTTCATGACTGGGGAATGATGAGCCCTTGACTGAGAGTGGATCCTTTTATCGTCATTACATGGTGAGGAGTGCTCATTATTTTTCCTTCGATCCTCATGTTGACGAGTTGATGGCACACATATGTGGATTGGCTCCTAGTCCTTATCATCTGTTATGGGATGGGCTCTCGCCCTTAGCAGTTGATGGAAGTTTTGGCTGCAAGTCAGTAGCAGGAGACTTGGAGAGTTACTGTGACTACAAATATTATACAATGGGAGGATATCTAGGCCCGGGTACAGTTTGGTACAGAGGTAGTCATCATGGTTGTACAGAGGATCTACACACTCAGTACAAATTTGTTGGGTGTGCTAGGGGAGTTCAGTATATAGGGGATCCGAGTCTCCCATACTTCTTGGTTTTTGATGATCCTGAAGTTCACTTCTTTCGGGATCTAGGCAGAGGTAGATTCAGTACAGGAGTTTGGCTGAGCGGTTGTTTGGCGTCTCTCTCCAGAGTTATCCGATTTACATTTTGGGTGATGCTACAGGAACCTATAGTTTATGTCAGTAGCAGGGTATATTTTTTCTGTGGGATCCAGGTGGATTGTGATGTTCCTTGTTCCGGTGATTGCTTGGGGACAAGCAATCTTGGGGAGGGTGGACTGTAATATCCCCATTTTTTAGCAGGTCATTGAAATGATGGTGCCAGGACATTATTGCTATTCTCATGGTCTAGCGAGGGGTTTAGAGGGTCTTTGGTGTGAACTTACTATTTATAGTAAGTCAAGGGATAGTTTCGATGAACTTAGATGAGTTAGAGGAGTTGAATGACTCTCCTAGTTTTCATTTTTGGTTTCTGATTTGGGCTCCAAGAATCTTGGAGAGAGCGTCTATCTTTAGTAAGTCACCCTGTCAGGTTCGTTCATCATCTTTTATCATCAGGATCACTCCAGTGCAAACAAATTTTGATGCTGATGCTTCTTCAGTGGTTTTCGCAAGACGGGTGAATTATTATTATTATTTGATTAAATTTGCTAAGGTTGTCAGTATTGTTGGTATTATATGTTGGGCACCTTAGTGTTATAGCTCGTCCGAACCAGGTTGAAATTTTTTAAATCTTGGGCACAAGAAACAGGGGCCTTGCGTGTCATAGTTTCTTGATATTAATGAAAAGGTCATTTTTTGGAGCCAAACGAGTTAATAAATTATATTACTCAATATGTGCCTAAGTATAAAAGTGCTTCAAGTGAAAAGTGTGTGGGAGAAGACACTTTTTGAATTATAAAAGCAATAGGCAAGGCATTCATTCATCATCTATTGAATATTGATTATTGAATTTGTTCTTGGGAATTGTTCCTACTTTCTGTGCCCTAGCTGAAGGGTCAAATTAGTTAATGGAAGATTGATTCTTCTTCATCTAATCCTAAATCGATTGTTGTTGTATAATCGATTGCTCTCCTTTGTGCTACTGTATACAAGGAAGCATTGAATTGAGACCTGCTGAAAGAGGTCAATTGCTCTTATGGAAAATAAACTACATCCCAGAAATCCAATCCAACTGATGCCTGCATGGGGATTGAATCCACCCACTGGATAAATAGGTATTGCTGAAGGAAATTGTAATCAGTTGAAAGCTGCGACCTTAATCTGCTAAACCGTAGCAGTGTGGAGGGGAGGTGTAATGTGGAGTGGCATCATTTTGTAGCTGTGGCCATGCGTGGAATTCATCCACCAGCACCATGCCGCGGCTATGCATCTGTGTTGCGGGCGTTGGTAGTAGCAGCTAAGGCTGCAGACCAGGAGTTGTGCATGGCAGATGGGGGCCAGCATCTTTGTTGCAGACGTTTGGCAGCAGTTAAGACTATAGACTAGGAGCTGCATGGAGAGGTAGCCACTTAGGCTGCAGTCCGGGCAGCGTGGTAGCTATTAGAGCTATAGCTAGAGCATTTTGTGGAGACCTTCCTAGGTGGTGTTAGCTACTTCTTTATTTATTTGGAGACTTACGGAGTACTAATCTAGACTCTTCGATGACTCTATGTTCATAAGGAGACATCAAAAGGGTATGTAAATTAGTTTATACAGTCTTCAATTTGATCCTAGCAATTAAATGATATTTTCCAGAATTCTGAAATAGTAAAAAGGGTTGTTGCTTATTGTAATACGTATTTATGGAGAAGCTCTTGTTTTATTAAAATATATTGTCATTTGAATAAGAGACCCAATAAAATGCTCTAGCATGGTGAAATCAATTGTATGATTGAATAAAAGTTGATCGTCTAAGCGTAAAGATTTACATATATGAAAGTTGTGATTATTAAAGTAAATAAATTATAGATTCTTTTTAAAACCGACAACATATTAGTGGAGGAATGTACTAGTATCAAACGAATAGTTGCAGTTATCTACAAGCTAGACTTTAGCCCAGTGCAAGATTTCCTGCCAACTATTTGATAAAATGTCAAACCATGATTTGCATAGAAATTGATTAAAACTTAGATGGATTAAGAATGAGGCCAACTTAGGCTCATCACAGGGTTTGATTTACCTCTGTCAAGTTAGTGTTCCTTCCACAAAATTAGCCTCATGATGTGTGTCAAGAGAGTGTTTCCTCCATGACACCATCCTTTATATGTGCTTGTACTTTCTATTGGACTTTCTATGTTCCTGGTTCTTCATCATGCATTTATTCTTGGCCGTCTGATTCGATGTACCTATCACGCCTCTCCCAACACAACATTATGGGGGGGGAGGTATCTCCTGTTGGTTCTAATGCTTCCTTGGTTCGATGGAGTGAGCTATGTATTTAATATTTGTTCTTATGTACTAGGCCGATGCAGTGGCTAGGCACCTAAGCATTTAGGTGAGATGGATCATTTACCATATGGACACTTTGTTGACACCTAAATTTGCAGGCTCAAATTTGATAGGGAAGTATCTTTTATTGCTAAATTATTTGATTATTTAGTAGTATTTTTTTAAGAAATTATACTCCTTATATTTTTCAACATAAAATATGTTTATCCTTGTCAAGCAAATGAAATCCATTATAGAGTAAAATTTTATTTTCAATTAGGGAAATATATATTCTTTTGAAAATGTCAATAATTGTTTAGAGTAAATTTTTAGATTTCAAATTGCTTACTCTAATAATTAAATATTCCCTGCTTGAAAACAAAAAGAAAAAAATTTAAAAGTAAAATATTCATTTTAAATAAAAGGGTGGAGATTGAGAGTAGAACACTCAACCTCTCAAGCCAACCCTTAACTACCTAAGTACCCATTCCCCCCTCCCTAACCGATTGCTCTATTTTATTTCTTGAGAGTATGTGTTAAAAGGAAAGGATATACTTAGAATATTTTACCCTATAGTAAATTTTGAAATCAATCATTAGGGTGAATAAATATAAATGAATTTCTTTGTCTGTTATTTAATATTTTTAAACTATGCATTTAAATCTATGGAAATACATTATTAATTAGGGTTTTATTTTAAAGAATGTAAAAATCTTAAGAAATCCTAATTATATGCTTTGACTAATTTATTTTTTTAAATCTTGAGAGAATAAATATTTATGTTTGATTTAATATTTCACTAAAATACCTATTCTTTGAAAATGGATTATTTTAGGAGAAATATAAAGTTTTTATTATTATTCTCCAAGATGAACTTAATTATGAAGTAAATTTTGATTGGTTGGGCTACTTAATTATTTCATCTATGTGCAGAGTTTTGAACCAAACAAGATTCCAAATTTGTAAAGCAACTTTGCGGGATAAAAATGAGGATAAATATTTTAAAGATATCAAACTTGATTATTTAATTATTAAAATGTTGTCTATTGTAATTTTGAAACATTGCAGTTAGTGATTAGGTTTGTTTTGAAACGATGCCTTGGTCTGAAGCTTGTTTGCATCCATTCAAAAACATATAAATATGCATACCAGGACCTAGGTAAACATAGCAATAATTTTTCTTTAAAAAGGCTCTCTGTAGAAATTGGATACACTACTGCAATGTTGAACTCATATGTACTTGTTTTCAAATAATCAATAAAAGATAAGTGCCTTTTCTTTATTGCTTGAGGTTATAAGTTTTATTGTTTTCAATTAGTCTTCAGATTTATCTAGAAATAGATTATTCCATTGTGTTCTATTCTCTTGATTTTATGGTTCAAATTTAGTTTGGAGTTTGAATTATCAGTAGAAAGTTGTATCTATTTCACTTTCTTTTGTTCAATTGGTCTCTGTAATAGAGTTAAATTCAATTGAACTAACTTTAAATTCTAAATTGAATTATAATTCAAATAGAAGCCTTTGGACTGATGGTCTTGTTCTATATGTAATAAGTTGCCCTAAATCCGTCTCTGAATTGTACATTGGATTGGAAGCATTCTTGACTCTTTAGCCCAAGTTTCTGATTAGGCACTGATCTCATTGTTTGTTGATATTATTGTTTCAACGTTGTATTTCAAAGATTATTAGTACTAAATTCATTTTCATATCATAATATTGTTTATATGTTTTGATAAATATAGTTTATTGTAAGTTTATACATTGTTAATTATTGATCTTTTGAGCAAGTTTCATATTTTAGATTAGTTTGAAGTTTTAAATTTTGGTCTACCAGCCTTGGTTTACTAACCTAAATTGCAAGGATTCAAATCACAATCATGGTTGAATTCATATGTTGGTGAAAACGATCGGATATTAGATCCATAATTTTTGAGCCCCAACAAATTGGCGACTCCGCTGGGGAGTTGTGACGACATTATTCAGAATTCCTGGTGATCAGTGAGTCAGACTCTACTGGAGACAAAACTCAAAATCAATTGTATAATTTTATCCTTCTAATGAAGAAGGTGGAGACTCTATATAAAATTTTTCAGATTTCTGCTTAGGAAAAGCATGAAAAAATATTTTCCTCAAGATGCTTGAGGTGGCGACTCCGTATAATTTTTTTAGAAGGTGATTCCGTTGGGATTAACAACTCAAGGTTGTTTCATTTTTCTGAACCTGGAGGGAAATGAGTATTTATCTTTCAGTTAATGGAAGACTTAGTTAGATATTTGTTCGGAGATTTCATAATTCCTTTTGACATCAAGCCTTTAGATCTTAGAGACTTCAAATGCAGTTCTAATGAATGGTTTTCAAAATATTCACATAAGGTCCCTGAATTCTACATCAATTATGAAGAATCAACTATTGATCATTTAGAAGCTCTTTATGCATTCCTTGAAAAATATGCTATTGCTATAGAAAATGATGTCATGAAGGTATTTGCATGTTCACTAAAGAATAATGCAAGGGAAAAATATGAATGATTACCTGCACAATGCATTTCATCATGGATACAGTTTGAACAATGGTTCTTTGATGTATTCCATGATAGGGATGAATCATGTATATCTCCCTTGGATGCATTTATTAATTTAGAATGGTATGATAATGAAAATATGGTGAGTTTTTTTTATAAGGATGATGGATATTTTTCATGAAATACATTATGATATTAGGCCTGATTTTTTAAACAAAATATATAGTTTAGGAGTAACTCATGATCAGGTAAAGCTTATTCTTAAAATTGTATACAAAGATGTAATGGAAGAAAATGATAAATTTACAGAAGAGGCATTGAGACAAAAGAGTATTTCAAAATCAAACGAAGAGGAAGTGTTGATCCAGGCTGAATCAATACACACAATAGATGAGGTTCAAAAAAATAATACATATATCTTTTGTGATGAATATGTTGAGGAAAATGAATGCATTATGAAATCTATAGAGAGCCCTAATGAAATTTCACATGAAGAAGAAATTTGTGAACAGATTGAAGAAGCATCTACACCGGATCAGATTTGTGTGGAGACAAATGAAAATCATGGTCAGGAGGAAGATTTTGTCAATACGGAACAAATTTTGGATTTGTTGGATATTGAATATCAAAAGTATGTACAAATGAATGATTTAAATATTTATTTTAGTCATCAGGATGGGAATAATCAAGTGGTGTTTGATGAATATCAAGAGGGCGATATAATTCAGGAAGAAGATATTTCTATGAAAGCTTCTCAAAACATTTCAAGTTTCCTAGACAATGAAGATGAATTATTGCATTATGAATTACATGTACAGGAAGAACTTGAAATAAATAGAATTTATGAAGATAATGACTCTCATAAAAATTGGTTCAACACACTTTATAGTACACTTGGTCATCAAGTTGAAAATCATGAAGGACCAGAGGTAAGTACTGATGGAGGTACGTTTCTTATTTCTTTATCTGAAGAGTTAGAAGAAAAGTTGATTAAAAATAATTTAGATTTTTCAAATATAGGAGAAAATCTATTTGAAAATGATATAAAATTTATTTCAAAGTTATCTTATGAGATCAACATCTTTGATAAATAATTTTATGTATTCTCTAATTTATTTTTTGAGAGAGATGAAATATCTTCACTACGCCAAGAGATACCAATGGGGTACATTTATGAAAATCAGTATAAGATGGGGAAAAGAACTATAGAAAATTATATGAACGGTGAAGATAAGGATGACATCTTAGAAATTCCCTGTTGTTATATGATCAACATCAAGTGTTTGACAGAGGAAAGCGATGGCATACAACTTTTGATCTCGGATAGGGATCTATGTCAGGGAGTTATTTCTCCCTCACTGTATTATATTAATTTATTTTGAATTTATTTCATTTACTTTATTTAAAATTATTTTTCAGATATGTCATTAGTTTAATATTTTCTTTCTATTATTATATTTTTTAATATAGGGAGTACATTATAAATTTTACCAACACTATTATTTTATGTGGAATCTATTGGTATAGCGATGAAACAAGCTAGAAAGAATTACAATGTCTTAACTTTCAGGGCAGAGATTTGAAGTTGTTTCTAGGCTCCAAAACAAGTTTATACATATGGAATGGTTCATAGAATTCATCCCATAGATGGAGAGAAAGTTTGTGATAATTTCATGTGTTTTTGTGAAGCTGGCAAGCTCGAAAAAGCCCAGACATTTCCAAAAACGGCCAGCATAATTGTATTCCTGCTCAAACATTTGGAGCCATTTTTTGGGGCTGTATACATGCTGTAAAAGATATTTTTATTCTTAAAATGATGGCACCAATCATATACCTCAACTTGGAGGGAATTTTAAAAATGTTTTTAATAATTTTGGAGTGCCAGAAAAACTGAGAAGCATCCCAGATTTGCAAATGACGGCCAATAGATTTTATAGCAGCAAGTGAATTGTGCTTGCGTAAAATATAAGAATTGCAACAGGAAATAAATGCAAAGGAGTGTTTAACAATTCTAGATACAAACATTCCAATATTTTTGATTAAAACATCTGAGAACATATAGTTTGATGCAAAGGTTTCCAAACAACTGGAGAGTACTTGACTGCTGCTCTGATGGATTTCAATGCTGATCAGTATGAAAATTGGGCAACGGTATGGAGGAAATAAACTTTTGAACTAGTAGTTCACTTCCCTAGTTTTTCAAACTATCAATTGAAGAGTACATAAATTTTAAACATTGATGTGATCGAGTGTCAACAACTAAACTACATAATAAACATTCAACGTACACTATTTTTTTTTGGTGCTGAATGGATTTGTGAATTGAAACTCTATATAAATTGCATTTCAGAGGTGGACAATATAGAGAAGAGGTTGGCTTCCCTTCAAAATGCTTGATTGATGTTGCAGTAATCAAAGTAGGTGCCAACATGAATAAGATTTGATAGCCTAGTGTGGGATCATGCTTTGGCATCTAATAAAGCCAGTTAATAGTGAGATTGTCGTACTATGTTAAAAGCTAGTTAATGTATTTCACAGTCTTAATTGTTCAAAGTAAAGCACTTGAACTACCAGTTGGATAGGAAGGCACTCATTTTGTGCAGTATGTGCGAATTTTCTTGAGAAAGCTTTTGGTTGTCAATAATTTTGCAGACTCTCTTGTGTCCCATATCTAACAAGTCTGAATGTGCCTTTAAGTAAATGTTAATTGCTCTACATAACCCGTCATCCACCATATGAGAATAATCTGGAAAATTTTTTGCAATGGCAATGAACTTTGATAGGTTAA
Organism: Thuja plicata; assembly: GCA_018584345.1. Lineage (NCBI taxonomy): Eukaryota > Viridiplantae > Streptophyta > Pinopsida > Cupressales > Cupressaceae > Thuja > Thuja plicata. The sequence goes on along the minus strand of MU228144.1, from coordinate 2,488,414 downwards.
GATTTGCATCTAGTGCTATTTTTGCAAGGAAGACCTAACCCTAGAACTCATCGGGCATAATTCTAGTGGGTTTCATGCTTGCCTGCTACATAGTAGCTATGAGGATGAAGTAAAAGAGCGGGGCAGACCATTTAATTTTTGCATACCCAAGAGGTAATACATTTCAAACAAAAGGTAAAAACATTTGAGGTAAGTATTTCTTTCATTATTTTGGCATAGATTATTTTTATATAAGAAACATTATGGTTTCCCTACAGTTTTACAATTTATAATTTTAGTTAAAAGGGAAAATATATTCTAGGGAGGTTCCCTAAATGACTATATTTAATGCATCATGATTTGAACTTAGTAGTTTTAATATCTCATACATCTTCAAGTTAATTTGTTGCTCAGTGGTCTACTCTCCCCAGATGTATGGACACACGTCCCCAATTGGAGCCACTGTTGACACCTAAATTTGCAGGCTCAAATTTGATAGGGAAGTATATTTTATTGTTAAATTATTTGATTATTTAGTAGTATTTTTTTAAGAAATTATACTCCTTATATTTTTCAATATAAAATATGTTTATCCTTGTCAAGCAAATGAAATCCATTATAGAGTAAAATTTTATTTTCAAATAGGGAAATATATATTCTTTTGAAAATGTCAATAATTGTTTAGAGTAAATTTTTAGATTTCAAATTGTTTACTCTAATAATTAAATATTCCCTACTTGAAAACAAAAAGAAATAAATTTAAAAGTAAAATATTCATTTTGAATAAAAGGGTGGCGATCAGGAGTTGAACACTCAACCTCTGAAGCCAACCCTTAACTACCTAACTACCCATTCTCCCCTCCCTAGCCAATTGCTCTATTCTATTTCTTGAGAGTATGTGTTAAAAGAAAAGGATATACTTAGAATATTTTACCCTATAGTAAATTTTGAAATCAATCATTAGGGTGAATAAATATAAATGAATTTCTTTGTCTTTTATTTAATATGTTTTAACTATGCATTTAAATCTATGGAAATACATTATTAATTAGGGTTTTATTTTAAAGAATGTAAAAATCTTAAGAAACCCTATATATGCTTTGACTAATTTATTTTTTAAATCTTGATAGAATAAATATTTATGTTTGATAATATTTCACTAAAATACCTTTTCTTTGAAAATGAATTATTTTAGGACAAATATAAATTTTTTATTATTATTCTCCAAGATGAACTTAATTATGAAGTAAATTTGATTGGTTGGGCTACTTAATTATTTCATCTATGTGCAGGAGTTTTGAACCAAACAAGATTCCAAATTTGTAAAGCAACTTTGTGGGATAAAAAGGAGGATAAATATTTTAAAGATATCAAACTTGATTATTTATTTATTAAAAGTTTATCTATTGTAAATTTAAAATATTGCAGTTAGTGATTAGGTTTGTTTTGAAATGATGCCTCGGTCCGAAGCTTGTTTGCATCCATTCAAAAACATATCAATATGGATACCAGGACCAAGGTAAACCTAGCAATAATTTTTATTTAAAAAGGCTCTCTATAAAAATTGGATACACTACTGCAATGTTGAACTTGTATGTACCTGTTTTCAAATAATCAATAAAAGATAAGTGCCTTTTCTTTATTGCTTGAGGTTATAAGTTTTATTATTTTCAATTAGTCTTTAGATTTATCTAGAAATAGATTATTCCACTGTTTTCTATTCTCTTGATTTTATGGTTCGAATTTAGTTTGGAGTTTGAATTATCAGTAGAAAGTTGTATCTATTTCACTTTCTTCTGTTCAATTGGTCTCTATAATAGAGTTAAATTCAATTGAACTAACTTTAAATTCTAAATTGAATTATACTTTAAGTAGAAGCCTGTGGAATGATGGTCTTGTTCTATATGTAATAAGTTTCCCTAAAGCTGTCTCTCAATTGTACATAGGATTGGAAGCATTCTTGACTCTTTAGCCCAAGTTTATGATTAGGCACTGATCTCATTGTTTGTTGATATTATTGTTTCAACATTGTATTTCAAAGCTTATTAATACTAAATTCATTTTCATATCATAATACTATTTATATGTTTTGATAAATATAGTTTATTGTAATTTTATACATTGTTAATTATTGATCTTTTGAGCAAGTTTCATATTTTAGATTAGTTTGAAGTTTTAAATTTGGGTCCACCAGCCTTGGTTTACTAACCTAAATTGCAGGGATTCAAATCACAATCGTGGTTGAATTCGTAAGTTGGTGAAAATGATCGAATATCAGATCCATCATTTTTGAGCCCCAACAAATTGGTGACTCTGCCGGGGAGTTGTTGTGACGACATTATTCAGAATTCCTGGTGATCAGAGAGTCAAACTCTACTGGAGACAGAACTCAGAATCAATTGTATGATTGTATCCTTCTTATGAAGAAGGTGGTGACTCTATATAAAAATTTTCAGATTTCTTGTTAGGAAAAGCATGAAAAAATATTTTCCTCAAGACACTTGAGGTGTCGACTCCGTATAAAGTTTTCAGAAGGTGATTCCGCTGAGATTAAGAACTCAAGGTTGTTTCATTTTTCTGAACCTAGAGGGAAATGAGTATTTATCTTTCAGTTAAAGACAGACTTAGTTAGATATTTGTTTAGAGATTTCATAATTCCTTTTGACATCAAGCCTTTATATCTTAGAGAATTCAAATGCAGTTCTAATGAATGGTTTTCAAAATATTCACATAAGGCCCCGAATTCTATGAAAATTATGAAGAATCAACTATTGATCATTTAGATTCTCTTTATGCATTCCTTGAAAAATATGGGATTGCTACAGAATATGATGCCATGAAGGTATTTGCATGTTCACTAAAGAATAATGCAAGGGGATAATATGAATCATTACCTGCACAATGCATTTCATCATGGATACATTTTGAATAATAGTTCTTTGATGTATTCCATGATAGGGATGAATCATGTATATCTCCCTTGGATGCATTTATTAATTTAGAATGGTATGATAATAAAAATATGGTGAGTTTGTTTATAAGGATGACGGATATTTTCCCTGAAATACCGTATGATATTAGGCCTGATTTTTTAAACAAAATATATAGTTTAGGAGTAACTCATGATCAGGTAAAGCTTATTCTTAAAATTGTATACAAAGATGTAATGGAAGAAAATGATAAAGTTACAGAAGAGGCATTAAGACATAATAGTATTTCAAAATCAAACGAAGAGGAAGTGTTGATCCTTGCCGAATTGATACACATAATAGATGAGGTTCAAAAAAACAATACATTTATCTTTTGTGATGAATATGTTGAGGAAAATGAATGCAATATGAAATCTAGAGAGAGCCCTAATGAAATTTCATATGAAGAATAAATTTGTGAACAGATTGAAGAAGCATCTACACCGGATTAGATTTGTGTGGAGACAAATGAAAATCATGGTTAGGAGGAAGATTTTCTCAATATAGAACAAATTTTGGATTTGTTGGATATTGAATATCAAAAGTATGTATAAACAAATTATTTAAATATTTATTATAGTCATCAAGATGGGCATGATCAAGTGGTGTTTGATGAATATCAAGAGCGTGATATAATTTAGGAAGAAGATATTTCTATGAAAACTTCTCAAAACATTTCAAGTTTCCTAGACAGTGAAGATGAAGCATTGCGTTATGAATTACATGTATACGAAGACCTTGAAATAAATAGCATTTACGAAGATAATGACTCGCATAAAAATTGGTTCAACACACTTTATAGTACACTTGGTCCTAAAGTTAAAAATCATGAAGGACCAGAGGTAAGTACTGATGGAGGTACATTTCTTATTTCTTTTTCTGAAGAGTTAGAAGAAAAGTTGATTAAAAATAATTTAGTTTTTTCAAATATAGGAGAAAATCTATTTGAAAATGATATAAAATTTATTTCAAAGTTATCTTATGAGATCAACATCTGTGATAAATAATTTTATGTATTCTCTAGTTTATTTTTTGAGAGAGATGAAATATCTTAACTACGCTAAGAGATACCAATGGGGTACATTTATGAAAATCAGTATAAGATGGGGAAAAGAAATATAGAAAATTATATGAACGGTGAAGATGAGGATGACATCTTCAGAATTTCCTTCTTGTTATATAATCAACATCAAGTGTTTGATAGAGGAAAGCGATGACATACAACTTTTGATCCCGGATAGGGATCTATGTCAGGTAGTTATTTCTCCCTCACTATATTATATTAATTTATTTTGAAGTTATTTCATTTACTTTATTTAAAATTTTTTTCAGATATGTCATTAGTTTAATATTTTCTTTCTATTATTATATTTTTTAATATAGGGAGTACATTATAAATTTAACCAACACTATTATTTTCTGTGGAATCTATTGGGATAGCGATGAAACAAGCCAGAAAGAATTACACCGTCTTCACTTTCAGGGCAAAGATTTGAAGTTGTTTGTGGGCTCCAAAACAAGTTTATACATATGGAATGGTTCATAGACTTCATCCCATAGATGGAGAGAAAGTTTGTGATAATTTCATGTGTTTTTGTGAAGTTGACAAGCTCGAAAAAGCCTAGACATTTCCAAAAATGGCCAGCATAATTGTATTCCCGTGCAAATATTTGGAGCCATTTTTTTTGGGCTGTATACATGCTGTAAAAGATAATTTTATTCTTAAAATGATTTCCCCAATCATATACCTCAACTTGGAGGACATTTTAAAAATGTTTTTAGTAATTTTGGAGTGTCAGAAAGCCGAGAAGCAGCCCAGATTTGTAAATGACTACCAACATATTTTATAACTTCAAGTGAATTGTGCTTGCATAAAATATAAGCATTGCAACAAGAAATAAATGCAAAGGAGTGTTTAACAATTTTGAATACAAAAATTCCAATATTTTTGATTAAAACATTTGAGAATATATAGTTGGATGCAAAGGTTTCCAGACAACTGGAGAGTACTTGACTGCTGCTCTGATGGATTTCAATCCCGATCAGTATGAAAATTGGGCAACGGTTGTTGATGGAGCAAATAAACTTTTGAACTAGCAGTTCACTTCCCTAGTTTTTCAAACTATCAATTGAAGAGTACATAAAGTTCAAACATTGATGTGATCGAGTCTCAACAACTAAACTACATAATAAACATTCAACGTATACTATTTTTTTTGGTGCTGATGGAATTTGTGAATTGAAACTCTATGTAAATTGCATTCCAGAGGTGGACGATCTAGAGAAAAGGTTGGCTGCCGTTCAAAATTCTTGATTGATGTCGCAGTAATCAAAGTAGGTGCCAACATGAATAGGATTGGACAACCTGGTGTGGGATCATTCTTTGGCATCTAATAAAGCCAGTTAATAGTGAGATTGTTGTACTATGTTAAAAGCTAGTTAATGTATTTTGCAGTCTTAATTTTTTGAAGTAAAGGACTTGAACTACCAGTTGGACAGGAAGGCACTCATTTTGCGCAGTATATGCAAATTTTCTTGAGAAAGCTTTTGGTTGTCAATAATTTTTCAAACTCTCTTGTGTCTCATATCTAACAATCCTGAACACGCCTTTAAGAAAATGTTAATGGCTCTACATAACCTGTCATCCACCATATGAGCATAATCTGGCAAAATATTTGCAATGGCAATGAACTTTGATAGCTTAAGATTTGCATCTAGTGCTATTTTTGCAAGGAAGACCTAACCCTAGAACTCATCGGGCATCGGTCTAGTGGGTTTCATGCTTGCCCGCTACATAGTAGCTATGAGGATGAAGTAAAAGAGTGGGGCCAAGCATTTAATTTTTGCATACCCGAGAGGTAATACATTTCAAACAAAAGGTAAAAACATTTGAGGTAAGTATTTCTTTCATTATTTTGGCATAACTTATTTTTATATAAGAAATATTATGTTTTCCATACAGTTTTACAATTTATAATTTTAGCTAAGAGGGAAAATATATTCTAGGGAGGTTCTGACTGTATTTAATGCATCATGATTGGAACTTAGTAGTTTTAATATCTTATACATCTTCAAGTTAATTTGTTTCTCAGTGGTCTACTCTCCCCAGAGGATGCATCCCCAATTGGAGCCACCATTCATACCTAAATTTACAATTGGAGCCACTGTTCATACCTAAATTTGCAGGCTGAAAGTTGATAGGGAAGTATCTTTTATTGCTAAATTATTTGATTATTTAGTAGTATTTTTTTAAGAAATTATACTCCTAATATTTTTCAACATAAAATATGCTTATCCCTGTCAAGCAAATGAAATCCATTATAGAGTAAAATTTTATTTTTAATTAGGGAAATATATATTATTTTGAAAATGTCAATAATTGTTTAGAGTAAATTTTTAGATTTCAAATTGCTTACTCTAATAATTAAATATTCCCTACTTGAAAACAAAAAGAAATAAATTTAAAAGTAAAATATTTGTTTTGAATAAAAGGGTGGCGATCAGGAGTTGAACACTCAACCTCTCAAGCCAACCCTTAACTACCTAACTACCCATTCCCCCCTGCCTAACAAATTTCTCTATTCTATTTCTTGAGAGTATGTGTTAAAAGGAAAGGTTATACTTAGAATATTTTACCCTATAGTAAATTTTGAAATCAATCATTAGGGTGAATAAATATAAATGAATTTCTTTATCTTTTATTTAATATGTTCTAACTATGCATTTAAATCTATGGAAATACATTATTAATTAGGGTTTTATTTTAAAGAATGTAAAAATCTTAAGAAACCCTAATTATATGCGTTGACTAATTTATTTTTTAAATCTTGAGAGAATAAATAATTATGTTTGATAATATTTCACTAAAATAGCTATTCTTTGAAAATGAATTATTTTAGGAGAAATATAAATTTTTTATTATTATTCTCCAAGATGAACTTAATTATGAAGTAAATTTGATTGGTTGGGCTACTTAATTATTTCATCTATGTGCAGGAGTTTTGAACCAAACATGATTCCGAATTTGTAAAGTAACTTTGTGGGATAAAAAGGAGGATAAATATTTTAAAGATATCAAACTTGATTATTTTATTATTAAAAGGTTGTCTATTATAATTTTAAAACATTGCAATTAGTGATTAGGTTTGTTTTGAAATGATGCCTCAGTCCGAAGCTTGTTTGCATCCATTCAAAAACATATCAATATGGATACTAGGACCGAGGTAAACGTAGTAATAATTTTTCTTTAAAAAGGCTCTCTGTAGAAATTGGATACACTACTGCAATGTTGAACTCATATGTAGCTGTTTTCATATAATCAATAAAAGATAAGTGCCTTTTGTTTATTTCTTGACGTTATAAGTTTTATTATTTTCAATTAGTCTTCAGATTTATCTAGAAATAGATTAAATTCCACTGTGTTCTATTTTCCTGATTTTATGGTTCAAATTTAGTTTGGAGTTTGAAATATCAGTAGAAAGTTGTATTTATTTCACTTTCTTCTGTTCAATTGGTCTCTGTAATAGATTTAAATTCAATTGAACTAAATTTAAATTCTAAATTGAATTATACTTCAAGTATAAGCCTGCGGAATGATGGTCTTGTTCTATATGTAACAAGTTGCCCTAAAACTGTCTCTGAATTGTACATAGGATTGGAAGCATTCTTGATTCTTTAGCCCAAGTTTTTGATTAGGCACTAATCTCATTGTTTGTTGATATTATTGTTTCAGCGTTGTATTTTAGAGCTTATTAATACTAAATTTATTTTCATATCATAATACTATTTATATGTTTTGATAAATATAGTTTATTATAAGTTTATACATTGTTAATTATTGATCTTTTGAGCAAGTTTCATATTTTAGATTAGTTTGAAGTTTTAAATTTGGGTCTACCAGCCTTGGTTTACTAACCTAAATTGTAGGGTTTCAAATCACAATCGTGGTTGAATTCGTTAGTTGGTGAAAATGATCGGATATTAGATCCGTCATTTTTGAGCCCCAACACACTTCTTTCATTCCTATTTTAGAGGCATCCTTCCATCTTTTGATAAGCTCTTCAGACTTTGGTGTTTTTTGCCATCTGTATCTTCGAGTTTCAATGTTTGCATTTGTTTTCCATCTTGATTCCAGTAGTGACATTTGAGAGCACTCATATAGATTACAATCTTCTCTACTTGATCATATTCTATTTCAGTGGAGGTTCCAATAGTTATTCTTTGACAATATTTGCAGCTTCATGCTTCAGTGGTGTTCTTCACGTTCTTCTTTTGATCAACTCTTCAGACTTTGGTGTTTTTTCTATATGTATCTTCGAGTTCTAATGTTTGCCTTTTTTCCATCCTAATTCAAGTAGTGTCATTTAAGGGCACTCATGCAGATTACAATCTTCTCTACCTGATCTTTGTTACTATTTTCTGGGACATTCTCTAGTTTGGAGGCTTCTTCAGTCCTTCACTAGGCTTCATCTCTTTACAGAGAGGGGTTTTTACCATTGGGTTTTATTCTTTTCTCCTCTTTACAGAGATTTTTTTTACTTGGGTACTTTATTAGGGCATATTGTCAGGGCCCATTCCTTCTTTCAGTAGTTGTTTGTAGGTTTTTAGCTTTTCCCTAAGTTTATTTTAAGGGGGGTGTTAAAGTAAAATTGTATTTTCACTTATTAATTAAAATTATTATTGATTTAATTATTAAGTCACCTTTTGTCTCTAGTTCACTTAAGCTGAACTTTAGGCATATAATAATTAATTCTGTTATTAATTATTATCACGCAACCTAGGTTTCTCCACCTTCTGGGTTTCAATATCCTTTATAAGGATTGATCTCATTGTAACTATTAATTATTTTGTAATTCCCTCTATTCTCTCTCTGAATAAATATTTAATCTTTCAGATCATTATGAGTTGTGTCTCCATTCTTTGCTTTTGTGACAGGTATTTTTCATACAGTAGATCTTGGTGATTGAAATCAACAAATGATGGTATTGACAGAAAGCTTTGGGATCAAAGTATTTGCAATTAGGTTTGGATGGGTCAATTGGTTTGATAGGAGGAATTTTTAACACATTAGCATTCATTAACTTCATTAAATTCATCATCACATTATGAAAAGATTCATAAAGGTGAGTATAAGTACGAGCAGGTCTAAATAGAAGACAAAGGAGCCACACCTTTGGATATTACTGCCACTTGTTCATTAACAATGTTGGATGAATTGTTTATTTTAATGTGGTTGTTTGGTTTTTGAAATTTGTTGAAATTAGATGCAGAATCACTCTTATCAATAGAAACATGAGCCATTGGAGTGTTTCTATCAAATTGACTCAGTTGAAGTTGATAATGATGGAACACTGCACACAATTGTGAAAAGGGAGAGAACTCATAAAGAACTATCTTATCTCTAATGTCTTTTTGCTTATTAGCAATAAAAATGTGTTGTATATCAACATCAGGTATAGGATAAGAAATCTGAGCATGCAAATGCTTAAATATACCAATGAAATCACTAAATTTTTCTTTTATACCTTGTTTACAATGCTTTAAATTAGTCAAATAAATTTTAGGACCAATCTTATTTTGAAATTGTTGGATGAAAGCATTACCAAGCTTGTGGAAAGAATCAATGGAATAATGAGGCAAAGAACAATACCATTGCAAGGATTTGTATTGAAAGGTTCTAGTAATTTTTTTTTAATGAACCTATAGTCATGATAGAAATCACTACACAAGGTTTGGAATGTTTTGACATGAGTTACAAGATCACCCTTACCATTATAAGTGTCAAGATGAGGAATTTCAATACTTTGTGGGATAACAACATAGATAATATCCATAGACAAAGGACTAGCAATGTCGCAAGTAGGAATGTTGAATTTGGATTGAGTGATGGAAGAAATTTGTTTCTACAAAGAAGAAACAGTTTGAGCTAAGATATTGATAGTGGAATCAGTAGAAGAAATGAGAGGATAAATCTGAGACATGTTAGGAGCATTATTGGAAATACAGGGAGTGTTGGAATATGAAGAAGGAACACTATGAAGTAGGCATAGATGAAGGCAATGATACATATGGAAAACTTGAAGGAATAGAAGGAAGAATAGGATTAGGAAGACTCACACGTGTAGGATTAGAATTTTGGATTGAAGATGTGATGAGAGGTGGATCATAGGTGGAGACACTAGGAATGGAAGTAGAAATAGGAAAAGAGGTTTGAACACTTGTAGTAGGTGGTATAAAACCTGACTCTTGAGAACAATCCTTAATAGGTTTGATATTGTTATCAATGATATGTGAAATTCTATGCAAGAGGTCAGCACCATGGTTATTGTTATGAATAAGTTTCCTTAAGCCTTCTACAATGGAAAGTGCCTCCGGATCATGATTTTCTTGAACTAGCCATTGTTCAAACTTTTCAAAGTCATGAGTAATTTTTTGGACTTGGGAAGGAGGAAATATTAATGCTTCACCTTCATCATGGGAATAATGAGAAGAGTTTTTCTCCATGGTAGGATAAGGATGACTAAGATTCATGTTGTTGTCATCAAGATTCATAGGAAAGAAAGAGGGTTTGGGATCAACGAAACCCATGAGTCTACGCCATCTTTTAACTAGAATACTATAGTTTATACTCAAAGTGATAAAGCTCATACACAAGGGAATGAAGGGAAAGAGAGATGAAATAAAATTTGAAAGAAATCTGCAAACCAAGCAAATTTAACTGTCAAATTTAAGCATGTAATATGAAGATATAAAATTAAATGCATGCAATGTAGAAATGATGTAATGTAAGGATTGAATAACACAATGCATACAAAGTAGATCTAGATATGAAAATGTAATGCAAATGATATATAAAAATCTAAAGATGAAAAAGAGATCACACAAAGAAGATCTAACTAGATGCATAGAATGTAATAAAGTACATCTCGATAGAAAAGGAAATCTAACACCAAAATTAGAATGGAAAGGCTACAAGTCAGGTTCACCAAAATGTGATATGTGAAATGGTTATCAAGTGTAGATCCCTACTTCCCATATACATTGGAAGACCTAAATCCAATCCTTAAGCCAAATATGATTTGCACAAACCAAAAGGATAAAGTGGTACACATGTAAGATCTAGCTAAAGGAGGGATTTTTATGGCACTCCCTATACAAACATAAATGTATGTATATGGAATGTAAAATATGAAAAACACTTATGCGATGATAAATGGAAAGATAAATATCAGATTTAATGTACCAAAGTAAATTCTAGAAGAAAATTAAGATGGTGTACTCACCTTGAGGGTTATAAGAGGACAAGTGAGCTTCAGATCTGGAAAAACCTGTTGAAAAACTATCGGAACCTGAAACTGTTTTGGATCTAGCAACTTGAGACTTGTATCTTTGGAATATGAAAGTTTCAGAACCCTAGGAATATGCCAATCTGAGATCCAATTTGAGCTATTCCTCTAGGAACATGTTGAATTTGACCTATTCCTGTAGTGCCAAAAACTTCAAGGTTCTGTATTGGCTCTGTCACTGGTTCTAAATCTCTACGAGTTTGGATATGTAACTTCATCACCTAGTCTTGTACACCATAAAAAAAATGGGAAATTGTTTGGGGGAAGAGGCTTTCCTTGGTCAATCCCCTATATAAGAATTAACCTTGAAATGAAATAAGTAAAGCATGTAAAAACAAGACAAATGTAAGTATTCACCTTGCTTGTCAAACCCTCATGGATGGATGTGGATCCGATAAAACTATGAAGATGTATGATTTCTTGCTTAAGATGTGTTGTAGAATCAAGGATGTCCTCACAAATGCAATGGATCTATACTTTCCAGATCCTAGATATGAAATGTATGTATTCTTAGTCACTTGAATGGAGAAGAAGAGGAACAAGGAATGGATGTGGATCTTCTTTCTTGCTTCTGAATTCCTGTGCTTAGCCACAATGGAAAAGAGAAACTTGCATCAATGAGAGAAGATTGCCTTTGAATGAATCTTTAATGGAAGAAGACTTGGAGATCTTGAATTGGGAGCCTTCAAATCTTGAATCTAAAAGAACACTTGAAATCACCAATAATATTATGCACATAGATTGCTTGTAGGTAATTGTGGATTGTCAAAATGAGAAGCTTGAATGTTGTTTTATTATCATTTTGGGATCAAAATTCTAAAGGCTGACAACAATTTAAGAGCGGGAAAAGAAACACCTCTACATCGGGCCTAAAGCCCACTCAAAATTCACCTCCTAAGGATTAGGCTGACTTCAACCTATTCTTGAGGAGCCAAATTTGAAAAATGGTTTTGGGATTCAGGAAGTATAAGAAGATTGCGAGAACAAAAGAGAAGGTAAGCAAGAAATCAAGAACAAACACATCCAAATCTTGGAAATCACTAAAATGGGCCCCAATAGGTCTTAGAGCTTCCAAATAAATGGATGCTAACTTTTTAGGAGGTTACAACACTATGTGAATTTCTATGTAACCTAGGCATTTTGTCGCCTATGACTAACAAAATGTTGCTTATGCACCTTTTTTTTTTTTTTTCAATTTTTGCATTTGTTTGATTGGCCAGTCAAAATTTTGATTGATTTTTTAGATCTGATCGATGTCGATGATGTTTTGATGAGATACTAATAGTGTGGTGTCATTTTAAAGTCAATGTTGTATGATGTCATTCTAGATCACTTGATTGATGTGGTATTGATGTCAATCTGATAGGTTTGATAGGTTGATAGGTTAATTTTTCATCCTCAAGATCTAGAGAAGAGAAATTTGATGCACTTAAATTTGAGCAAGTAGATGATAGGATAATTGATAATTGATTTATGCTTGATGATCAATTGGATGATGTTGATTGATTGATATGTATTTGACCTTTAAAACATGTTTCCTTTTGAAAATTTAATATGAGGGGTCAGCATACGTGGGCCTTCCACATGATACCTAATTTGGGTGCTACTAAGAGATGAGTGATTAATCAGTATAGTCTCTATTTTCTATTGTATATGCCTCAATTTTGGGTGAACATGGGTTTACTGACAACATTGGCTGAGAGATGGAACTTGGACCATAACACTTTTCACCTTCCGATGGGAGAGATGACCATCACCCCAAAGGAATTATATCAGATATGGAGGATTCTTATCATGGGTGAGATGGTCTACTATGATCAAGTTTAGGATAGTGAGGCTTGCAGGCATGTTTTTGGTGATGTGACTATTGCAAGTTAGATGATTCAATGGTGAGTGATGAGACAACGATATGATGCATTTCCATCCATTTTGACATGTTTCATTGGTGGCTTTTTGATTCCATATATGAGAGGATGATGATTTTTAATTGGTTGGGGTAGGATCCTTGAGGATATGATTGCACATCCTTGGAGGTTTGCATGGGAAACTTGTGTCTTAGTACACATTTATCATGATTTACACAATGTGGTTTATCGACATAGTGCAACTCTTTCTGCCAGAGTTGTGATTCTATTGGTTTGGGAATGAGAGCATCTTCCCATTGCTAGGAAAATTGAAGATAGGGTTCATCCCATGCGACAACACTATAATTATGCTTATCAGGGAGTGATTGTCAAGGTTCATCTGAGAAAGATAGATTATTGGAGACGAATGCTTGATGATATGGATTCAATTTGTTGGAGGTTTTATATTGGTTGTGAGCCATGAGAAGAGGATGTCTGGGAGGTTCTATTTATCTTTAGGCCCCAGTGGTTTGTTGGTTGCATTCCACTCATTTTGGAGAGGTTTTGTTTCATGCGAGTGCTATGAAAATATGGAAAAGTGTAGGGAATACCACAAGGATTGGCAATATATGCTCGTGTATAGGTGGAGAGATCATTGTGGGTACCTTGTGTAGACTATAAGACAACACATGATGATTTTAAGGGTTTCCAGGATATGTTGTGGGACTATTGATCAGATACTATAGATGCATGGGTGATAGTCGAGTATGCTCAGTGGGTAACTTAGTATCCTTTTCAAATAATTATGGATCCGACTGAGCCAGTGCCAAATATTGATGATTTGGATTTCGATGAATTTGATGATGATGATGGATGAAGATAGAGGGGTGCCAGAGTTTTAGGTGGCAGAGATAGAGGTGGAGGACCTTGAGGTGGTAGGGAAGGTGGTAGGGTTGCTAGTGTTTTTGATGGTAGAGCTTCTCCTAGAGTGGTTTAGGAGAGAGGTGGAGTGGTTATAACTACTCCCAAAAGCTAGGTTGGTAGCTAGGGTGGATAGGTTGGTGGCATAGATGGTGGTGGTCAGGGTGGTGGAAGAGTTAGGGCTCGAGGTGGCCATGATCCTACTAGGCAAATTGGTGGACACGTTCCTCCTAGGCCTAGAGTTACTTTGGATCATGGATGGGAAACTCAAGGTCATCAGACAACTAGAAAAATTAGTAGACAACCAGTTATCCCACATGTTCTAGTTTCTCCTATTGCTCATGCTCCTCCTGATCCTTCGATTCAAGATATACAGATGCTACAGGAAGTTGTGACAACTTTGCAAACTTAGAGTACACAGTATATGAGCTTCATGTAGGGATTAGCCATGTAGGTATCCCAAATTTAGGTTGTTGAGTAGGGTCAACCTAGCCAAAAACCTATTCAGAAAAGGCCATCTATAGGGACAAATCCATTAGGTGTAGGTACTAGTGGTGGTACCCCTTCAGGTGCATGTATTAGTGGTAGCCCCTCTTCAGGTGCAGATGGAGACAAAGCTACAGAGGATGGACAAAGTAAAGTTTCCACTAATGATTAGTTTGTGATATGAATATTGATGTACCATTTGATGACCTTATGGCATGACATGTTTTCAATTAGTGCCAAAACACTTAGTCATCACAGTGTTGACCGAGCCAGCAGTGCAACCCGAGAAGTTACAGTGTAACCCAAGCAGTGGCAGTGTCGAACGAGTAGACAGTGGAAATTAGTGTTACCTAAGTAATAAATATTACCTAAGTACACATTGTAGCCTGAGTGCCAGAGTTTACTATGTTTCTTGAGTGACAACATAATGCCCGAGTGCCAGTTTATTACCCAAGTGGATTATCAGACCTGATTAACAGTTTTGGGCCAACTTAGCTTATATTGTTTGATATTGATTTATTTTATAGAAATTGACTTAAAAAAGTATTTGATTTGGATAAGGTTTAAATATAAGGTATTTTGTTTATCCAAATGTAATGTGAATAAGTATATGTGCAAATATGAAGTGGCAAACTGATTAAAGATGCTACAACAGTATAAGGAACAACAAAGACTCATCTATCACATTCAGGTGATTTGTATTTATATCATTGGATTTTATTCAAAAAATTAGAGTTGCATAATAGATCATATACTGGTTCATCCTAACAAGTGCATCAGAAAAATCCTCTAACAAGGTGGACTTAACAGTCCTTTACAAATATCCTTACAGAGTTGCGTACTTAATTATATTGTACTAAATATTTTCACAAGGTGGACCTAACAGTCCTTATTTCTCCTAACAAGGAAGACCTTCATAAGTGGTCAATTGTAAGTTTTAACAGGCTAAATTTATATTGCAGTAATAAATCTTGTGGGTACCATCCCCACCCCAGTTTTACTTTCTATTTGGAAGGTTTCTGGATAATCAAATGTTGTTTTAAGTGTTGTGGATGTTTTATTTATTTTCATTTCATGCATGCAATCAGATTAGATAATATTATAAATGATTAAAGAGATTAAGTTTTATTGGTTCCTGATTCACCCCCCCTCTCTCAGTCACCTAGCCTCAATATATTTACAACACCATTGATGTATCATGATGTGACCCTCTTGTATATCTCTGAACATTTTATGATGCACTTTGATATGAACATTTGATGATGCACTTTGATGTGGACACTTTCACCCTTTCTTGATACCTATGTTTTATCTCTTGTTGATGTCAATATATATTGGACTTTATGATTTTTGATAATTTATATACATGATGAAGATAAATGCAGTTCTATATGGTTTCCTATATACATGTACTGTTGTATGTTTCTATGCAAGATGTGTGGATGTACTTTTCTTTGCTTGGATGTTTATTTATGGATGCATATTGATACTTACATGTATGGATGTATAAATATGGATGTACTTATTTGACCTAGGTTGATGCATTACTTAGATGGGTAATGTATGGATACATTATTATATGATTATTTATATTTATGCATGCAATCTATGGGGCAACGATTTTATGTTTTTTTTATACGATGATGCAATTTTTATGTACATGTAATGATATGAATGATTTTAACGATGTTAATGAAATGTACCTAAATATTTATGAGATGCTCTTAATGAATGAAATATAAATGATTATGCAACTTAAGTAATGATTAATGTTATGATTTTAATATGCACATGAAATCCA
The DNA here is from genome assembly GCA_018584345.1 of Thuja plicata. Taxonomy (NCBI): domain Eukaryota; kingdom Viridiplantae; phylum Streptophyta; class Pinopsida; order Cupressales; family Cupressaceae; genus Thuja; species Thuja plicata. Next base: position 2,472,069 of record MU228144.1, on the reverse strand, counting down.
ACTAAAGGATAATGAAGCTAAATGCCTTTAAGGATAATGATTAATGTAATGCACCTAATATGTAACTTATCTAGTGATATTCTTATAAATGAAATGATTTTGATATGTAAAAAGTGAAATGCACTTAACTTAGATGAATGAATCTAAATGAAATTAGAAATGCACTTAATGATAATGCCCTTTTAATAAAAATTATTAATGATTTACGTAACTATATGATGAAATACGATGACCTAAATGAACCTACATGAAAATTTATTGTTTTTTATTAAAGTCTATATATTCCACCTAAAGTAGAATTTTTATGATTTGACCATGATTAGATTCGATCCCCCTTAAGAAATCCCGTAATGATTACTAACTCAAGATTAATCTAAAATGAATGCAACGTGCAAATGCAACTAAACTATTATCATTTTTCACAGGATCTTTTTAGTTTGAAATTGTCATCATTGAGGTTTTTGGACCATTAAAATTGGTACAACCCTCATTGGTTAGATTTTCAACCATGATGATATGAATACCACTTTTGTTGGATTCAATTTTGCAAGTCAATCCTGGCATTATGATATGGACAATCAAAATGGCCAAGGCATCCTTTTGTGTAAACATACAAATACTTAATTCCTTTCAATGCAAGTATCCTCGATGATTATTTGATTATAATGTCTTTAGACGAGTTTACATACTTCTATGAATTAATATCACAAGAAGAAAACCAAGAAAATATCATGTTTCATCATTGCTCCTCTAGTTAAAAAGACATCCTTGAATTGCTAAAAGACATGATTTGTCAAAAATAAAGAAACAAACATTTGAACATCTTTTCTTTTTTAGTTGATCCACATGTTCAGAAGAATTTCGTCCATTCTCACCATTTTGATCTTGTTCAAGATATTTTATTTTATGTTTCAATTGGAATGGATGTGTCACTTTTGATTTTGGTTGAGTGTTTTGATGTTTTAAATTTGAAGTTCTTGAATCGATCAAATAGATCCAAATGTCATGATCTTGGTTTTTATTAAGCATGTTTGGGGTCATACTTGCGTCTAATTTGACAAGATCATTAAGTTTGGATTGTGCCTCTAGTTTGATTTGACTATGATGTTGGACTAAGGCAAATTTCCAAACCATGACGAAAGATTTGTGAACAACTGAGCTATGTAATTTTGAGGGTTTATTATTTCTATGTACATGGATGGTGGAAATGCAATTGGATGAGTACAAGGATGGAGGAAATGAAAATGCAATGCTTGATAGATAGAGGAGCTAAACTTAGAGCAAGTAGCACCTGTTTTCCAGGTTTTCACTACTTGGATATATTGCATTTTTTTATTTTATTTGTTTTTTTTTCTACCAAGGTGCTTGTTTAATAGGCTTTCACCAAGGTACGTTTTTTATTTTTATTTTTATTTTTTTTCCAATTTTTTTTAATGTTTGATTTTTTTTACTTTCTTCAGGATCCCTATTTACTTTTTTTTAAAAAATTTCTTTTAGGTTCACTTTTTACTGCACCAATTGATCCTCTTTTATCCAATACTCTTTCAACTAATCAAGTATAGAACCTCTTAAGATGAATTCTATTTATGGGTTCTTCATATTCTTCTCCATCAAATGTGGATAACTTATAAGTCCCTATTCCATATGATGATGTGATGACAAAGGGTCCTAGCCAATTTGCTTCAAATATTCCTTTCTTTTTCCTTTCTTGTTGATTCTTTGGGTTTTCTCTTAGAACTAGGTAACCAACATGAAACTCTCTAGGTTTGATCTTTGTATTTTAGTTCCTTGACATCCTCTTTTGATAGACTTTTAGGTGATCATATGTTTGGTATTGACGTTCTTAAATAAATTATAGTTCTTGCAACCTAGAAACTCTATAATCTTCATCTCTCAATATGTCATGTAAGGAAACTATAAGTGATGATATTTATACCTCCAAAGGTAAAACTACGTCATCTCCATAGACTAATGAGAAATGTCCAGCTCTGGTAGGTTTTCTGATGCTAGTTCTATAAGCCCATACTGTTGGATTCAATTGGATGTCCCAATTTCTACCTGAGTCATCAACTATCTTTTTAAGGATCTTAAGGATGTTTTTATTGAAAGATTATAATTTTCCATTCCCTTATGGGTAATAAAATAAAGAGAAATGTTGAATGATATGAAATTTATCACACAACTCTTTTACATCCTTGTTCTTGAATTATTTCCCATTATCTTTTATAATGACATGTGGGATACCATATCTGCAAATTATATAATTCAAGATGAACATTGACATTTGATGAAATATTTTATTTTTGTAATGATGTATTTATCATGACCATTTTTGGAAGGAATACATATCATTCCAATCAAATCACAACTCCATTGATAAAAAGGCCAAGGTATAGTCAATGGATGTATTTCTTGTGCTGGCACATGTATTAGGTTCCCATGAAATTAACACTTTTGGAAAATCTTCAAAAACTGGCATGAATATTTTCCATCATTGGCCAATAGTACCCCATCCTAATGAGTTTCTTAGCTAAGGTAAACCCACTTAAGTGTGACCCATAAATACCCTCATGAACATCTTGCAAGGTTGTTTTAGATTCCTCAGCCTCTAAACATATAAGCAATGTCCCATCAAGACCTTTTCAATACAATATGTTTGATATTTGGACATAATGTGAGGCTTGGTGTATGAACCTTCTCTTATAACCTTTCCAGGGGTCACTTAAAATAATTCTAGTCAATCGATATTCAATTCAACAAAAAAACCAAAATATTGTTTATATTTTATATCTCATCAATCATGAGATCTTCTGTAATGAAGCTTGATGTAGTTTTAGTCACAAATATCCTTGGGACTAATAGACTTGATGTTTTAAGTATTCAAATAGGTCTTCTTTAGAAAGTCACAAATACACAAAGATGGTCACTTGAACAATAAAATATTGTTGTAGCATGTGGTGATAGTCTAATAATTAAAACATTATTAAAAACCTACCAAGAAAGTGAAGTTAAATAAATTTTGATGATGCAAGATTGTTCGGCCCCAAAATAAGATACTCTTGCACCAATGCAAGTATAATATTCTCTTTGATCATAGAGAATTTATTAAAATTAGGGTGGGTACATAAATACAACACCTTAACATGCAATTTAAAATAAGTTAAGCTTTAGTTTGAAACTCATAATTAGTAAGGGAGAGGTACATAAAGTAAAAGAATAAAGTCTGATGAAATTAATATTTTCTATAGGTGACGAATTCTTCTTGATCGCGATTATTGTAAACTCACATTTTGATGGAAGTGGTGAATTTGTCCAAAATATACCATTTTTTAAGTCACCTTTGATGACATGTAACTGATTAAATGTGTTACTATATTAAGTTGAAGATGATGCAAGACATTAAATTAGTTAATGGTTTGTATTGTCATTGATGTCAATTTGATATCATCTGTATGGTCATATACATAATGCCAAAAAATTCAGAGAATCAATGGAATAAAGGTTATGCTTTCAACAATGCATAAAAGTTAAGTATTCACTAAGTGATAGACTACACCGGTGGAGTGCACACCATTGGTAAAGACAAAGATAAAGTCACAGTGATGCCTGACGAGTAGAAGATAGTATTGCCCGATGAAGCATAATCATAGGATTCCCGACGAGATAAAAATAGTGTTTCCCGATGAGAAAGATCCAATGATGCCCAATGGACGGAGATCCTGAAGCTAACTGAAGCTGCACCGACGGAACTGGCAATTGTCACTGGCGATGAACTGTAGAATTGACCGATAGAACAGAGAGATCAGAAAATGACAAAATATCTAGCTGGTAGAGCTTAAGGATAGACTTAACTGGTTGTTTAATTTGTTTTATTCAAATCACAGTTAAGCAATTTATTTGTACAGTTGGCAAGAAGATAACTATGAGATAAATCAGGAGTTAAAGCCATAAATCAATTTGGCTGGATTGTTTTTCACGCCAAGAATCAAGAATCAAGAACTAGAATTAAGGGATATCATGTCTATTTAAGAGACAAGCATAATTCATTCCCGTAAGCAATCAGATACATGGGGGAGTGAATTGATAGAAGATGCTGAAGAGAAACTCATGAAGGATAAAATTCATGCAGTCTTGATCAATCAAGCTAAGGGAGAGCTAAAGAACTCTGTAGACACCGACGAACAGAAAGGCACAACATCACAGAGAAGAAAGAGTTAAGTACAAAGGAATTGAATTGATACATTAATTAGAAATATGTTGTAAGTAAATAGATCTGAAAATCTGCAATTCAGTTGCATTAGAAATAGGTCATTTTGTTTTAGTTTAACCATTGAAGCATTAAGTCTCTTAACAGAGCAGGACTTAACAGTCTTTTGTAATTGAG
>MU228144.1:2412059-2461292 GCA_018584345.1 Thuja plicata | reverse complement strand
TTCATGCAGTCCTGATCAATCAAGCTAAGGGAGAGCTAAAGAATTCTGCAGACACTGACGAACAGAAAAGCACAACATCACAGAGCAGAAAGAGTTAAGTACAAAGGAATTGAATTGATACATTGATAAGAAAGATGTTGTAAGTAAATAGATCTGAAAATCTGTAATTCAGTTGCATTAGAAACATGTCATTTTGTTTCAGTTTAACCATTGAAGCATTAAGTCTCTTAACAGAGAAGCACTTAACAGTCTTTTGTAATTGAGGTATATCCTAACAGATTACCAGAAGGTTGACTAATGATAGTAGCATCAGTCTTACCTAAAGCCTATTGACAGTCTAAGAAGAAGGCTGATTCAAGGATGGTAGTAAGATTAGCATAAAGCCTATTGACAGTCATGAGATTGATTCAAGGATTGTAGCATAGATGCCAGATACTAAGTGACAACCTATGTATAAAAATCCTCTAACAAGGTTGCACTTAACCGTGTGTTTGTAACCTTTAACAGGGTTGGCTCCTAACAAGGCTCACTTCAGAAGAGTGAAAATTTAGGGTACCGGTCCCAGTGGTTTTTCCCTTAACAGGGTTTCTACATTAAAATCCTTGTGTTATGTGTGTATGGTTTATTACTTTAGTGTTTTAAATTTCACATAAGAATTTATGGATTGATTGGTATACTCTGCATATTTATTGAGTATCGGTAAATATAGTTTTTTTCTTATTGGTTATCAAGGAGAATAAGGACAGACAAGGTAAACTGACAGACAGTTATTTGTTTCAAGTATTTCAAAGGTATACATCTTGTAGGGACTTAATAATTGGAGAAGTATTGATTGGTGGATTAAAGTTTGAATTGGATAAATTTTTTAGGCCACTGATTCACCCCCCCTCTTAGTTATTACTAACAACCTTATATTAGAAAGAATGAATTCATTACATAAAATGAAGCAGTTTTGAAATTGAAAAATGATTTTCAAACATCACATCTTCCTTTTGGAAATAAAAAAAGGATTTTTGAGTGTCACATAAACATTATAAATAATATTTGTGGGTTGGAACTCATGAGAACCTTGAATACTAGGCATAATAATGAAATCATACCTCATCCATATGCTAACATGTTTGAACCTTCTGAAGCTAATCTTGTGATGCATGGATGCAAATTTATTGAAATTTTTGACCACTTGGAGGCAAATTGTGTTAATTGCACAAGGCATCTTGGATATTATAGTATAACTTGACATCTACTATGGATAAGTTTAATTTCATGATACTGGACTTATATGCATTCATAGGGGAAAGTTGCCCAAATGTAGGAATGAGAGATGGAGAATTCACTTTTCTTTTTAAATGGTAAAATGAGCTAGAGTATATAGATATATAAGCTTTTCAACTTTACATGAGAAATTAAATAAAGGAGTAGGAGGGAATCCACAAATTATGGTATTCCTCTAAATTCTCATTCCTAACCTTCTAATCCATATGCTAGTAGTAACCATATGCCTCCCAAAGGTCATGTTTGCAGTTTTCCTAAAAAAAACACCATTTCCAACCACCAAGCCTCTTACAGTTGTACTAGAGAGTATGTTGTGTTAGAAAATCTAAAGAAGACTAAGGCTAACATCTTGATGTATGACACTTTACATATTTTCCCAACCCAAAGGGAATTTTTTCTTAAGTCCCTAAACAATAACAAAAAGGGCATATTCTATAGTGTTGCAATAAGAGAAGGGACATGCAGTGATATATGTTGATGCAATGATTGTGATATCTAAAGGAAATATTGGAGTTTCTCGCTTCTTATGAATTAAACACATTTTTGGGAAGAATTTCCATACATGTTTGATAGATTCAATTGATTCTTGAAATGTTATGCATTATTCTGTTTTCCAAAATCTTGGATTAGCTCCCAAGATCACAACATGATGGTGGTACAATTGGATAAGATGAAATTCAATGTCATTGGTGAATTGAATAATGTACATATGTAATTGGTAGCATAACCTAGGCTCCAAGAGTATATTTATATACACATGGAGGACGTACCCAAGATGTATGGGATGTTTCTTAGTAGAAAGTAAACAAAGTTCTTATGAGAATGGTTTTGTATCGAATTCAATCAATTGTGGATACTATAGATAGGGTTGAATAATAAAATAAAGGTAGACATTGAGCCTAATCTCAAGCACATTATCATAGAGTACAACACATTGAATGAAGTAGCCTTAATGGAGACATATTTAGGAGTGTACAAAATGAGTGAGATTGTGGTAAACACCAGCAAAGAGGACATTATATCAAATGAGAGTAAAATAAGGGTCTTACAATAATTTAAACCTACTTATCCTACCTTATAATATCTCTTGAATGAAATGTATAAAAAAATATCCACTTGGAAGATTATATAGTAGCCTCCATCATCTTGATCTTGGCATTCTAATCTTTCTCCCGTGATAGTATAGAATGCCAGGATCACTTTGAATTCTCGTGTTCTCCTTGTCAAGATGCCTTGGAAAAAGTAACAGTCATGTTGTCCCAAGGAGGTGATTTGAGAAAGACAGAGTGGGAATTAGATTAGCATACCAATCCATTAGATGGAACAATATATAACCTTGTTTTTGATGTCCCCATAACTCAACAAGATGAATTTGAGATGAAAGATAAAGAGTATCCACCCTAAGTAAATGTGTATAATCATCCCGGTCCTCATCTATCAAGTATATCATCAAAAGGAGAAAAGTCAAATTCTATCAATACTAAGAAGAAAACCATGTGGATACTATGGTTTTATCTCTCAAAATGTAAGTAAAGGTGTAGTGTAAGGACTGAGTTATTTAAACGACAAAGGAAGTCTTTCTTGGTTGGTTATATATTGTAATTTACTTGTACTAATAAATATGGAAAAATATGAATCTTTAATATAGGGCTTACTCTTAGCTCATATGAATAGATTGAAGTAGTTGTTTGTGGAAGGAGATTCCCAGCTGATCATTAGGTAGATAAGAATTCAATGAGAATGCCATGGAAAAAGATTGAATGCTTATCAACATAGAGCATGAGATTTGATAGAAGACATCGACATTTTTAACATCTTGTCATTTCTAAGATGGAAGAATCAGATTGTATACTCTCTAGCCATCTCATTCAACTCACTTGAGCCAGTGAATGGTTTTGAATTGAAGATTTTTTCTATTCAAATAGTATCCATGCTTACTATCATGAACAATACTAATTTCCAAGTATTTTACGATGATTATATCCTTGAATTCATAATGAATAGTGGAGTATTTGTTGAACATGTTATAAATGAAGAGTACAATTTTGATTTGATTGATGAAGGAGTGGTAAACCTCAAAACAAATGTTATCCCAAAAGGAATTGTGGTTTTAGAAAGAATTTGTTGGTGTTTGAAAACTTTTACACTTTGAAAAGATACCAATATAACTTGAGATTGATTTTAGGAGTGGTTAGCTCTAAATATGAAAGATCTGCAAGGTAACTAGACCAGATATAGGGATAAGAATTCTCTCTACACTTCTGGCTCTATTAAACCAAGGTGGGTACACCTAATCTAGATAACATACAACTCTTTACAACTCTTTATCACTCTGGATTATAACAACATATGATGGTAAGAAAGTACTAAATGCTAACCAGATATTCATTGACTCTCCATTACCATCAAGGACCACAATCAACAACCACAAAACATAAAGGACTTAGGGAATGGTTTTGATGTGTAAGATTGTAGAATATAGCCCAAAACCAATCAAACATGTATCTCAATAGAATGTACTAATCCTTGATCAGTGCCTTATCCATTGGGCAATGTCTCAAATGTAGATACAAAAAACATGAACCAACTACTGTCAAAGATTCAAAGCCATGAACACAAAAACTCTAGACCAACCACTACTTATAATATCCTTCTATAGACAAATCTAAAGAGTCTATGTCTTATCCAGAGCTGATTTAATTTGATCCTAGATCAAAACTAGGGAATAAAACATATACATAGAGAAGTTCTATGCAGTGAAACAAAAGATTTAAAACTCAAAAGATAGACACCAAGGAGAGACTTGAATCTAGAATAATTGCATTAAGTATGATGAATCATGTTCATGTACATATCTGATCTAAAACATACACCACTTCAATAATGTGCAAAAGATCTGAAAGTTTCTATTCTATCTCAAAATAATATCTAATACAGTCTGCTATATCCCCTTGGGACTAAAGCTTGGAACCAACACTTGGAATCCAAAAAATTTCCAAACCCTTACACCAGAGAAAAGCAGGAGATATATAGAAGAAGGAGAACCATAAAGGTAACATCTATCTAAAACCTATCCTTCTTTATCAATATGAGCTACTGAAGTCTGTCTTCTCACTGATCTAATCTTTCTCCAAAATATTTGCAAAAATATGATCTAATCTCCCCTACCAACCAATTGTCCTTCCTTCATCAAGAAGCAGCCCCTCCTCATACTCCATCATGAGGAAAACAATCTGATACAAACCTCCAACCACATCGGGATTTTCATAGAATAGTCCTTCCCTAAAATAAGTAATGGATAACCCATGCTTGTTTAATTCATTTAGGGTCTACATGCCTTCGAAGAAAAAAAAATCCTCCAACCACCAGACTTGGGAAAAGATCCAACATAAAACATAGGAGACAAGGCACCGCTCTAGGGTTTCAAAGATCTGCAAGTATCCTCCAGAAACCCCAACTATCATCTCTGCACATAAATGCACTCTGAAAATCCAATCCCTATCTAAGCAATACTTTATAGGTGTACACATACAATCCAATAAATCATATTTAACAATTTATTTCTCTGTAGCCTAGAAAGCAATGCCACCATTTAGAAACCCTGAAAGAAATATTTAAATATTTAGAAATTTGTTACAACGACTATTCTTGGTGTGGAGATCATGTTTGACAGCTGAGATTTGAAACCTTATCAAACTTTAAAACATGGTCATAGATCTTCTTTTAAGTCACCCAAGCATGAATATTCAAGTTGGACACGTGACACCTCATTGTGATGCCTTGAACATTAACTGGCGATCATCTTCCTAATTAAGGCTTCACACCAACCATCTGATCCATTTAGATCTACATGAAACCTACTCACATTTATCTTGGAAACCATCAACCATGTGTCATCACCATGCATACTTTCAGGCATCAACTGCCATCTGCTCAAATCACCACAACTGCGCGACAACTCACCACCTGTCACACCTCTACCACATCATCACTACATAGGCCCACAAAACTATCCTTCCTATCCACCATCTGGCCACCACATCACTGCCCCAACCTCCAAGTTGTCCACCAAAAGGTGCATACCTTTTAGGCACTTAACCATTGTGTGCTCAACTATAAAAACATGAAAATCATCTTCAGCATAGTGAATGTGGGATAAAATCTTAGGCACCTCTGACCTCATATGGACACATGGCACAATGGTGCAATGCATCAATGAGTAAAAACCCTGCATCTCTTGATCCATGTAATGCACTGACCACATGATAAAAATGAAATTGACTGATCATTAACTTCACCTTAGCACTAATCTAGTCCCACCAACCACCATGCATCACCTCAATGCAATTCCTTGATGACTGTCTATTGATCATCTCCTAATCAAGGCAAAGCACCCAACATTGGATGAAATCCAACCTTATCTATATTTAACCCGTCTCTATCCTTGACAACTTTACATGTGGTGATCAGGCGTGATGCCTTGATCAATATTTATCAAGCATCTTTTCTTTGAGGAAACGTGCCAGCCATAGGATTCAATATCATCTAACCATTCTTCAACTTCCCTTTGACTTCAGCCTGGCCCTGCCATAGATACGTGGCACAATGATGCGATGCCTCAAAGATTAAACGTATAGCATCTTGCAATCAAGGGATCACTCCAACCGTTGGATTAAAATAGATCTGACCACATGATAACCTCCCACTTAGCCAGAAAGAAAGGGCCCTCCACATCTCAAACAAACACTTTTCACCTAGGCGCAATGCCTTAATGGTTAACTACCTTCATCTTTGTGTTTGAGGAAATGCGTCATCCGTAGGATTGACTTCAACTTGCTCGACAGACGTAAAAGTTAATGAAGGCATGCAAAGGTGTATACTTAGGAAAAATTAAAATACCAGCCTGCTAAGACTTAGGAAAAATAATCTGGCTCCACCGATGATGACCTGAACACATGACTTAAGGACTTTAAGTGAATGAAAAAGTAACTCAATGTTATAACAAGTTCCAAAAGACTTAGGGTTTGCAAGAAACAAAACAAGGGTTTAAGAACAGAGACCTACATCATGGAGAAATAGGCTTATTTTACTTGCAAAAAACCATGGAACCACAAGAAATTTGATAGTATTAGCAGTGGCTCTGACTGGGGATGTATGCCTCTTGCAGGCATAGAAAGATTCCAGAACTCTGGGACAAGCAGACAACCTATAGGAAAGGAAAACTAGCCCACAACAACTAAAAAGAATAGAAGGAAATATGTACAAACTTACAAATAAAAAAGATATTCACCTCTTCTACTTATTCACTGATTTGAAGGGGTTAAATCAATCCTGATGACCTAAAGACATCACCAAAATTTTGACCCATCTTGCCTCTATCATAAACAAAATTCTCTGCTCCCTTCTTTGGAAACAAGCTGAAAAAACCACTTCCATCTGTCTGATCAGACCTACTGTCATGTACCATTAGCTCAACACATAAAAAATTATCACCATATCCATCAGTTGAGCCTATATGAAGATCAGAAAAATTATGAAAGTGTAAAACATGTGGCATACTGTTGTTGCATTCATTAGGTAAAGAGAAACCATAATAAATGCAATATTTATCATCTTCTGACTCTTGGCCACATTTTGGAAAATCACCACCCAACTGAAAAGTAAAGCACTCATTTTCTGCCATATAGTTGGTATCATCATTTATAACATTTAGTTCCTCATCACAATATTCATATAAAGGATTAGAAACCACATGCAAATCTCTATTGAAAAAATTATGGAAAAATACTGGATGATCCATATCAAATAACATATTATAAAAATTACTAATGTGACATCTCATGTCTATTCCATACTCACCCTCTTCAAAGGAAAAAATATCAGAATCTGAACAAGAAGAAATTTCATCATCATCGTATGAAGACTCCACTTCATAATCCCTATCCTCCTTAGCAGGGTCATCGCAAAAAACTGATTCATGTGAGACTGAAACAGAGTCATCAGAACTTTGCACAATAGTGCCTTTTCCATCAGATGCATGCTCCTTCAACTTCTCCTTAGAAAAATAATCACATGATGCAAGCATACAAGTTGATTGATAAACATTATTACCATTGTAGCAATGTCTTTCAAACTGAAAGGCATGTGTATCTTCATCAACATACCTGATCCGTTTACTTGTATCATACTCATCAAAAAGTTTCATTTGGTTTTTCTCTGGTGTAAATTCCTTGTACGAGCATTCCTTTTCCAACATGCTTATGAAATTCATCACTGTCTCAATCGAATCTGCATCCTCACAATCATTTCCAACATATGACAAATTTTCATCCTCTTCACAAGGCTGCATATTAACCATCATCTTGTCTTCAAACAAATCGGATCTACTTTGGCACCATGAATCCTCTTGCTCAACCATTCCCTCACACATATCCTCTTGGATATCCCCATGTGACTGAAATGTGGGCTGAGAAACATCCTCCACCTCTGTCCATGATATGAATTCCTCATCCTCACTATCAACATCAACAGAGTCTGATAGACCTTCATCACTTGAGGCCTCAACATCATCATTTGATGAAAAACTTGTCCCCTCTGTATTTTCCACACGTGATTGCAAACAAGTTTCTTTTCCAGCCTCATAACTAGAAAAACTAGTTTCCATTTTATTTGGTGTGTAACCCCTATATATATCTATGTGAGGGGTAATGATTTTTTGTAGAAAATACCCTTCATTCAAAATTTGTCTCGATTCATTATTCAAAACATGGGTACTAAGATCAGTAGAGATAGAAACATCTTGATGTTGATCATCAATCCTTGATCCACATCTATCAATTGTCTGTGATATCTTATGAAAATGATCCCTATTAGCTTCTTTTGCAAAATTCCTTGAGATGATTGCATACTTTAAATTATTTCCAATGTCCATTTCTGCCATAAAAGCTTGATACAAAGTCTTAGTCTCATTATCTCTCAACAAGTAAATCATTTTTTTTCCAAATACACCTAAATAAACAACCAAAGCCATTGCATCATGGGGTCTACATTTCTAAGGAATTCTCTTTAGTGTTTTAGTAAATCTGAGATTAAACATAGGCACAAGCTCCTCATCTTTAACATGAATATTAAAAATATCATTGATCAAGTCATATTCATTAACATGCTCTCTGAATTGCTCACTGAAGGTTATTTGCAATTCATCCCATGAGCTGATAGATAGAGGCAACAAAAATGAGAACCAATCTCTTGCATCATCCAATAAAGATTGTGAAAAAAACTTCATAATGATGTCCTCATGATCAAACTCATAATCATTTATCAAATTAATAAACCTATTTAGATGTTTCTCAGTCGACTCCTCTTTCATACCATTGAACTTAGGCAAGTGGTTTCTGACTTCTGATGGAATAAGGTGTGAGTAACTAGGGATGCCATTGAAATTTATACCCCCATACAACCTACCTCTGTATGTTTGTGACATCTTAATAGGAAAGATGGTTACAAAATTTTCTCTCTCTCCCCTATCAATTAGTGCTAATCACTTAATAGGGAAAAATTTTAGGAACTAATTTTCATGGAACAAAAGATTATCCAATGAAAAAAAATACTTGGATGTGATGAAGTTGCTGCAAAAATTTGATCTTAAGTCACCTCCAAATCACCTTCAAAAAATTTAGTAGAGTCGCAACCTCTTTACAGAGGAAAAGTTTTAAAACAGTTGAGAAATCTTCCCAACTCAGACCTTCTTTAAATCAGCAAGCTTACAAAACACCCCCAATAGGGTCTCATATTGATTCCTCTCTTGACTATTCTCAAAGTCACCAGAGCCCAAAAAATATATTGTGTTCATCACTACACATCCAACTCCCTCCTTTGTATCCTTTTTTCAATCATGCACACTGGTGCAAATCAGAGAATTCAGGTCGCCACTCACCACTTGTGAGATAGTATAAATATTTCTTTAAGAACTTTGGACTTTTAGATAATATGCAATGACAGACAAGAAAACCCAACTCACTTTATAAAGAATGAGGAATATTTATTTGAATCACATGAATATATAACTGACTCCCAGGTAGAGTCACCATTTTGTTGGTGTTAGAAAATGTTTACACTTTGAAAAGCTACCAATATACCTTGAGACTTATTTTAGGAGTTGTTAGCTCCAAATATGAAAGCTTTGCAAGGTAACTGGACCAACTATAGGGACAAGACTACCCTCTGCACTTATGAATTTGTTAAACCAAGGTGTGTACACCTAATCTAGATAAAATACAATTATTTATCACTCTAGATTATAACAACAGATGATGGTAAGAAAGTACTAAATGCTAACCAGACATTCATTGACTCTCCATTACTATGAAGGACCGCAATAAAAAATCATAAAAAATATAGGACTTATGGAATGATTTTGATGTGTAAGACTATAGGATATAGACCAAAACCAATCAAACATGTATCTCAATAGAGTGTACTAATCCCTCATCAATGCCTTATCCATTGGGAAATGTCTCAAATTTAGATACATAAAACATGAACCAACTACTGTCAAAGATTCAAAGCCATGAACACAAACACTCCAGACCAACCCCTACTTATAAGATCCTTCTATAGACAAACCTAAAGAGTCTATGTCTTATCCAAAGCTTATTTAATTTGATCCTAGGTCAAAACTAGGGAATAAAACATATACATAGAGAAATTCTATGCAGTGAAACAAAAGATTCAAAACTCAAAAGATAGAAACCCAGGAGAGACTTGAATCTAGAATAATTGCATCAAGTATGATGAATCATGTTCATGTACATATCTGATCTAAAACATACACCACTTCAATAATGTGCAAAAGATCTGAAAGTTTCTATTCTATCTCAATACAATATGTAATACAGTCTGCTATATCCCCTTGGGACTAAATCTTGGAATCAACGCTTGGAATCCAAAAAATTTCTGAACCGTTACAATAGAGAAAATAAGGAGATATATAGAAGAAGGAGAACCGTAAAGGTAACATCTATCTGAAACCTATCCTTCTTTATCAATTTGATTTACTGAAGTCCTTCTCACTGATCTAATCTTTCTCCAAAAGGTCTGCAAAAAATATAATCTGATCTCCCCTACCAACCAATTTTCCTACCTTCATCAAGAAGCAACCCCTCCTCATACTCCATCATGAGGAAAAAAATCTGATACAAACCACTAACCACCTTGGTATTGTCACGGAATATTCCTTCCCTGAAAGAAGTAATGGATAACCCATGCATGTTTAATTCATTTAGGGTCTACATGCCTTTGAAGAAAAACAAATCCTCCAACCACCAGACTTGGGAATAGATCCACCATAAAACATAGGAGATAAGGCACTGATCTAGGGTTTCAAAGATCTGCAAGTATCCTCCAGAAACCCCAACTGTCATCTCTACACATAAATGCACTCTGAACCACCCAATCCCTATCCAAGAAACACCTTACAGGTGCACACATACAATCCAAGAAACCAGATTTAACAATTTATTGCTCCACAATGTGGAAAGAAATGCCACCATTTAGAAACCTTGAGAGAAATATTTAAATATTTAAAAATTGGTTACAATGGCTATTCCTGGCATAGAGATCATCTTTGATAGCCAATATTTGAAACCTTATCAAACTTTAAAACATGGTCGTAGATCTTCTTTTAAGTCATCGGGTCTTGAAGATCCAATTTGGACATGCGACACGTCTTTGCAATGCCTTGAACATTAATTGATGATCACCTTTCCGATTCCCAATCAAGGCTTCACGCCAACCATCCAATATATTTAGATTTGCATTAAACCTAGTCTCATTTGTCTCAGAAACCATCAACCACCTATCATAACCTCGTGCACTCATGGGAATCAACTGCCATCTACTGAAATCACCGCGACTATGCAACAATTCACCACCTATCTTACCTCTTCTAGATCATCACTATAGAGGCCCACAAAACTATCCTCTCTATTCACCAACTGGCTGCCACATCACTTCCCCAACCTCTGAGATTTCTGCCAAAAGACTCATGCCTTTTAGGAATTTAACCATTGTGCACTCGACTATAAAAACATGAAAATCCTCTTTAGCACAATGAATGTGGGATACAATCCTTAGGAACCTCTGACCTTAGATGGATGCATGGTACAAAAAAACAATGCCTCATTGAGTAAAAACCCTGCATCTCTTGATCCAGGCAATGTGCTGACTGCACAATCAAAATGAAATTGACTGATAATTAACTTCACCTTAGAACTTATTTGGTCCCGTAAACCACCATGCATCACCTCGGTGCAATGCCTCAATGACTATCTATCGATCATCTCCTAATCAAGGAAAAACACCCACCATTGGATGAAATCCAACCTAATATTTGTTTAACCCATCCCTAGCCTTGGAAAATTTACACATGGCGATCAGGGGAAATGCCTTGATCAGTATCTGTCGAGCATCTTTTCTTTGAGGCAACACACCAACCACAAGATTCAATCTAATCTAACTGTTCTTTAACTTCCCTTTGACTCAGCCTATCCCCACCATAGACACATGGTACAATGACGTGATGCCTCAAAGATCAAGCATATAACATACTATGATCAAGGGATTGTGCCAACCGTCAGAATAAAATATATCTGACCACATGATAACCTTCCTCTTAGCCAGAAAGAAAGGGCCTGCCACATCTCAGACAGACACTTGTCGCCCAAGCATAATGCCTTAATGGTTAAATACCTTCATCTTTGTGTTTGAGGCAATGCGCCAGCCGTAGGATTGACTTCAATTTGCTTGGCAGATGTAAAAGGTAATGAAGGCATGCAGAGGCATAGACTTAGGAAAAATTAAAATACCACCAAGCTAAGACTTAGGAAAAATAATGTGGCCCCATTGATGACGACCTGAACACATGACTTAAGGACTTTAAGTGAATAAAAAAGTAACTCAATTTTATAACAAGTTCCAAAAGACTTAGGGTTTGCAAGAAATGAAACAAGGGTTTAAGCACAAGGACCTAAATCATGGAGAAACAAGCTTTTTTTAGTTGCAAAAAACCATGGAACCACAAGAAATTTGATAGGACTAACAGAATCTCTAAATAAGATGTGGTTGTGAAATAAAAGAGAATCACTATAATCAAAGGGAAATACATGTGATCCCTATACTTGGGGAATTGACAAGAAACTAGAGGAGAAGAATGGAATCATAAGGTCCCTTATAGATGATTGAGAATTCATAGAATGAAGTTATAATGGAATTTAAATTTGTAGAAAACCTTTGTGATTTTCCACATATCCTTTTGAATCCTAGAACTAATCCTTTTAGAAAAGATGATGAAGAATGAATACAATTCTAGAACCACTGAGTCAACCCATGAAAGTACAAAATTTATTGAATGTGATGATCATCTATCCCATTCAATATTCCACATGGTTTTCTTGATTGTAGTTTGTAAAAAGAATAAAGAGATTAGATTATGCATATAATTCAAAATCTTAATTGAGATTTAGGAAAGGATAGATAAACACTACCTTTTTTGGATGAGATACTATAGATCATGAATGAATCCCAAATGGTGTTGTTCCTATATCAATATTTAGTGTATAACCAGGTGATGGTCAAATAAACACTATTCCTTAAACCCTAAACACTATACAATTAACTCATAAAATTTATATTAATATTTTAACACTAAAAAAAATAATAATCCTAAACCCTAACTAATATGTTAATGTTGAGGAATAGGGTTCACTAGCTTATGCATGCAAACTAAGAAACTAGGCCTATTTCCTATTGGATTATATTTAGAATGCAAAAATACCAAGAGATTAGTATTGATTGACTAACACTTTGATCAAGAGAGTTAGTTCAATATAATTCTCTCATGGCTTCTATTCCTTTGTTGCTTATGAATGTTGGATTTATTGATTTGATAACTTAGGTGATTGAAATCTAGGTCTAAACAAATTATATTGATAAATATAGAAGGTGCAAACTTTGAAAATGAAAGGCTAATTATGTGGTGCACCTATGATTGAGGAAAGATAGGATGATCTATGTTGTCCTTGAATTTTTGGACTTGTGGACTGAATTTGGGACCTGACAGTCTGTATTCGCTACCTACCAAGTTTTTACTAATTTTGGGTGGACTATGTTTCTCCAGAGGGATAAGGTTTCCATGAGTGACACCATCCCATGATTAGGTCATCCCAAGTAAGTTAATGTTGAGTTTTTGTTATGATATTTAAAATCTGGATCTATAACTAAGTATTGAGTTGACTCCTTCTTGTCCTATCTCCCAGTACTTAAAATTGAACCTAGACCTACACACAAGAAGGAAAAAAATATGTTTGGGTCTATATAGGGGTTTTCATCAGTAAACCCTAGGTTTGAAATCAACCCTACAATGATGATTGATTGAAATGGAAATCTAAATCAAAATTTCTTAAATGCAAGTACTTGAATTGAAATAATTATACCTCCAATTAATGATTCAATTCTCTTAGGATAATTCCTCCATGTGTTGATTCAATAACATGATAAAAACATCATGAAATTACAAATAAAATAATATTTGAAGATTTATTGAAGTAATTTTCTACTCCTTGAATCATATATACTCTTGAAGTTGTGTCTCGATGAGTTAAATATGAGATGCGATGAGATGTTGAAATGAATTGAGAAGGAGACCTTATATATGGATGTCATAATGAAATCACCTTTTGGCCAACATAGAAAAATAATATTTTCATATTGGGGTAGTTTTGGATAGGGTAATGCTACCTTATTACAATCCTAATATTTTAGGAAAAAATCTTAGGACTACGGTTCCCTGGAAAACCTAGTCCTAGACTATGGTGCCCTAATTGACATTGTCGACACAAAAAATTGCCTAAATTTTTAGGAATGCAAGATAATAGGACCTAATCTCCTAAAAATCATTGGAGAAAATAAATATGATGTTTTGATGGGGAAAAATGTGTCTAGAACTCTAAAATGAGTTAGGACTTAAATTAAAATAAAGGGCATACCCATATTTAAGGGCCCAAATAATCATGTGTTGATGAAATAAAGTGTAAGAGGACTCACAATATGAATTTAACTCAATAAACATCTTATAATGCATAGAGTAATGATATATACTAAAATGAGTGCTAGGAGAGTGTGAAATTAGACACCCTAATTAAATGTTTACAAATTATGATGTACATTTATTAGAATATGAGGTTGATGCTATTCTTGTTGTTGTCATTAGTAGTTTTCATTGATATCAACATATCTGATGTATAGATGTGTCTCATTAACGATTTGGTTACCTTTGGTGTATAAGTAGTTAGAGTTGGGGAATCCGTAGAAGTGATCACTGAAGGCTGTTCTTTAAATGTTTATCCTTATTTGTGCTGGTGTTGGTCTCTTTTAGTGTGAAACATATGGTGGTACATTTTATTTGGTTCAATCTACCTTAGATGTGTTCCTTGTGCTTTGATTGATGCATTTGAATTGTAATGTATAGATCCTATCCATTGGTACCGAAGGTCTTAGAGATTGTGTAGCATGCTAACTTGTCCAAATTGTATTGAGTGAGGTGGTCCACATTTTATTATTTACCACCATGGGAATGTTTTGATGTGACCTATTTAAAATTGGTTTAGGCTGACTTAATTGTTGGCATAAAGAAGTATAAGAAGATAAATAATCTCAGTTGTTGGTGTGATGCTTGGATTGAGTAATATGTGAAGTGAATTTGAATCTGACAAGGGAAAATTTGTATCGATGAATGTGTGAGATGATGAAATTGGTAGAAGAATGTTATATCATTTGTGTATTAAAAAGTATCAATGAAAATGACTTCATTGGTGGATTCTTTCTTTCATTTCTTATATTCTAGCAGTGACCCCATTTGTACTAGCAGTGAGCCTATTTGTATTGGCAGTGAGCCTTTCTTATTTCTGGGTAGTGAGCCCAACCAATAGCGAGCCAACCTACAATGAGAAAAATGACAGTGAGCCCTTGTAAAATTTACCTTAACTGGTGTCACCTTAACCAGTGTTCATTTCATGAGAATTAACTTCTCCATGTTTTTCCCAGTTTGGGTTTCCACGTAAATTCTAGTGTTCATTGTGTTGATGGTTTTGTGCTTTCATGTTTATATCTTTTATAATTTTTTGAATGGTTTAATTGCTTACCTATTTAATAAAATATTTAGAAAGTGTTTGTGAATAAATAATTCAACCCCCCTCTTAGTTATTTTGCCTATTCAATAATTGGTATTAGAGCTTAGTTCCTCGGTGAAAAGATTAACCATTTGAGACATGTCTGATGCCACTAAAACTGGACATCCCTATATTTGATGGATCTGAATATAGTTCATGGAAAGAGTAGATGAAAGGATATATGATCTTGATTGGTCACACCACCTAGAAGCATGTAGAGAAGAAGTATGTGTTACCTCAGAATGACCTCAAAACTCAAGATGAATTCATAGCCTATGAGGAGAATGAGAAAGAAAGTTATGCAATCTTTAGTTCTTTATCAAGGACTGAGTTAGCTAAGGTTATTTCATTGAAAAATAATTATGAATTTTGGGAAAATTTAAAATAGATTTATGAAGGTAATGATAGAGTTAATTTATCCAAGAAGTTAACAACTAAGCGACATTATGAGAATCTAAGAATGGAAGAAGGTGAAGACATTAGAAGCTACTTTTAGAGGGTTGACAATGAAGTGAATGAATTCAAGAATGAGGGAGGTAATATCATAGATGATGTTATGGAAAATATTTTGATGTTTACAGTGACCAGATATCAATAATTGAAGAAGTTTATTATTCACAAACATTTACCAGAGAACAATTGTTTGGCACACTGACTGCATTTGAATTGAGGAAATTCGGTAAAGAGAAGAGAAAATATGAGACAATATTTAAAGCCACAAATTCAGAGGAAGACCCTGATGGTGATGAATATTTAGATGAGATGGAAGTAAAAATTTCAAGGAAGTTGAAGGAAGGTACTAGAAAATAAAAAGGTACGTTACCCCTTAAATGTTTTAGATGTGGACAGATTGGTCATTTGGCTACTAGGTGTCTAGAGAAAGTTCCTAGGAAGAAATTTAAGAAGATAAATAAGAAAGCTTACTATGTTAGTGAAGATGCTAGTATTTCAGATGATTGGTAAGAAACAAAAGATTTTCTATTTTATGTTGAAGAAGAAAAATAAGGGATTGATATTTCTAATATTTTTCTGAAAGTTGATGATAATGTTGAGACTTCTTTGTATGTTAGAAGGAAAAATAATGAATGGTTGATTGATAGTGGGTTTTAAAATCATATGACTGGTGATAAGAGTAAATTTGTAACACTTGAGAAATATGATGGTGGTCCTATTAGATTTGGTGATGATATGGAAACATATATTGTTGGTAGAGGTTCAATTATGTTTGATGAAAAACATAACATTGAAAAAGTTTATTATGTGAAGGGTTTGTTTCACTATATTTTGAGTGTTGGATAGATGTGTGAGAACGGTTATGATGTTGTGTTCAAGAATGAAGGGTGTGAGATTTAGAAAAGATCTGGAGCAACGATTACAGTTAGTAAAAGGACAAAAAGGAACATATACCAACTTGAAGGATCTACAAAAGGATGCTTACTATCTCAGATTGATGATAGTTGGCTCTGGCACCAGAGAATGTGCCACATAAATTTTGACAACTTGGTAAGAATTAGTTCACTGTATAGTAAGAGACTTACCTAGATTGTGTAAACCAAATAAATGTTATCTGTAAAAGATGTCAAGAAGGAAAGAAGAGAAGACAGTACAACAAAACAAGAAATTAGCTCCTTTTTTTTTTTCTTCCACCCACTTTTTCAATGTATTTTTCTCCATTTTTATAAAAATTTGGCGCTATTTTTTGGGATGACGCTATTTTTGGGGTTGTTTACGTCATAAAAAAAAGTAGGCGCTAAATCGGGTGCTATTTAGCACCTGATTTAGCACCTAATTTAGCACCTATTTTAGGGCCTAAATTGGTGCCTAAGTTAGATCCTAAATTAGTAGTGTCTAATTTAGAACCTAATTTAGTGCCTAAATTAGCACCCAATTTAACACCTAAATTAGTGCCTAAATTAGCGCATATTTCAGTATCACCTAACTTAGTGCCTATTTTAATGCCTAAGTTAGCTCCTAAATTAGTGCCTAAGTTATCTCCTAATTTAGTAGTGTCTGAATTAACATCTAATTTAGTGCCCAATTTAGTACCTAAATTAGTGCCTATTTTAGTAGCACCTATTTTAGCACCTCTTTTATCACCTAAATTAGTGCCTAATTTAAAACCTAAATTATCGCCTAAACTAGTACCACCTACTTAGCTCCTAATGTAGTGCCCAAATTAGCACCTAAGTTATCGCCTAAATTAGCATTATGCATTATAAAGGCCCCAAAACTACCCTTAGGCATGCATGCATCACATGGGCTCCAAATAATGTAGAACTACTCTTGAAACTAATCCAAATTTTTCCATAGCTCATGCAAAAAAGAACCCCCCTCATGGATTGTCCAAAACTATATTCTTTGACTATTCCTGCAGCCATTGAAACTTTGTTTCATGACTGTTCCTACAGCCATTGGAACTATGTTATGTGACTTTTCTTTCTCCTCATAACATCCTTGTTCTATCAAATTTGACATTAATATGAATTTATGAACTCTATAAACCTTCATTAAATTTGAAGAGATAATTGAATGTCCCTTTGTTTCAAATATGTCAATTCTTATTTTTCCCTCTAAATAAGATTGTATTTCTCTTGTACTTTCCTCATGACAAACTGCAATGATGAGGGGCATTTTTTTTACTATTGTCTCCTATTTTTTTTCCCACTTCTTTTCCTAGCCATAAAAATAGCAGAGACTTCTACCCTTAATGAGGTTCCATTGACCTTTACTATCAATGAACAAAAGTCAATGTTCCTTCAAATCAAAATTTGATGAGGCCTGGAAGTTGTGCTTCTTTCCTTACAAATCTTAATGCAAACTTTGATGCAAGAATAATTTTTAACAATCAAAACTATCACATCTCTTCTTGGTCTGTTAGCATTCTCCCTGACTACATGAACTAAAGTGAAATCTCTACCTCAAAAATCTCTCCATGAATCACTAAAACAAAAATGATAATTAGCGCCTACAATAGCTCCAACTTTTAGTGTATTTTGTGCCTAAAATAACACCTTTTAAAACTAGTTCCTAAATTAGCACCTATTTTAGTAGCACCTAACTTAGCGCCTATTTTAACTCCTAAGTTAGCTCCTAAACTAGCACATAAGTTAGCTCCTAAATTAGTAGTGTCTAAATTAGCATCTAATTTAGTACCTAAATTAGTGCCCAATTTAGCACCTAAATTAGGGCCTATTTTAGTAGTACCTAATTTAGTGCCTAGTTTAGCACCTAAATTAGTGCCTACTTTAAAACCTAAATTAGCATCTAAATTAGTAGCACCTACTTAGTGCCTAATGTAGCACCCAAATTAGTGCCTAATTTAGCACCTAAGTTATCACCTAAATTAGCATTATGCATTATAAAGGCCCCAAAACTATCCTTATGCATGCATGCATCACAGGGGATCCAAAAAAATGTATAACTACTCTTGAAATTGATCCAAAATTGTCCATAGCTCATGCAAAAAAGAACCCCCCTCATGGACTGTCTAAAACTATATTCTTTGACTGTTTTTGCAGCCATTGAAACTTTGTTCCATGACTATTCCTACAGCCATTGGAACTATGTTATGTGACTTTTCTTTCTCCTCATAACTTCCTTGATCTATCAAATTTGACATTAATACGAATTTATGAACTCTTTAAACCTTCATTGAATTGGAAGAGATAATTGAATGTCCATTTATTTCAAATATGTCAATTCTTATTTTGCCCTCTAAATAAGGTTGTAGTTCTCTTGTACTTTCCTCATGACAAACTACATTGATGAGGGGAAAAAAATTTACTATTGTCTCCTATTTTTTTTACCACTTCTTTTCCTAACCATTAAATATCAGAGACTTCTACCCTTAATGAGGTTCCATTGACCTTTACTGTCAATGAACAAAAGTCGACATTCCTTCAAATCAAAATTTGATGAGGCCTGGAAGTTGTGTTTCTTTCCTTGCAAATCTTAATGCATACTCTGATGAAACAATAATTTTTAACAATCAACACTATCACATCCTTGCTTGGTCGGTTAGCATTCTCCTTGACTACATGAACTAAAGATGCTCTTCCTCAAAACTATCAACAATAATCACTACAAAAAAATGACAATTAGCGCCTAAAATAGTGCCAACTTTTAGTTTATTTTGTGCATAAAATAACACCGTTTGAAATTAATTCCTAAATTAGTGACTATTTTAGTAGCACCTAACTTAGCGCATATTTTAACACCTAAGTTAGCTCCTAAATTAGTGCCCAATTTAGCACCTAAATTAGTGCCTATTTTAGTAGCACCTAACCTAGTGCCTAGTTTAGCACCTAAATTAGTGCCTACTTTTAAACCTAAATTAGTACCGCCTACTTAGGGCCTAATGTAGTGCCTAATTTAGCACCTAAGTTATCATCTAAATTAGCATTAAGCATTATAAAGGCCCCAAAACTATCCTTACGCATGCATGCATCACATGGGCTCTAAAACTAATGTAAAACTACTCTTGAAACTGATCCAAAATTTTCCATATCTCATGCAAAAAAGAACCCCCCTCATGGACTGTCCAAAACTATATTCTTTGACTGTTCCTGCAGCCATCAAAACTTTATTCCGCAACTATTCCTGCAGCCGTTGGAACTATGTTATGTGACGGTTCTTTCTCTTCATAACTTGCTCTATCAAATTTGACATTAATATAAATTTATGAACTCTATAAACCTTTTTTGAATTGGAAGAGATAATTGAATGTCCCTTTGTTTCAAATATGTCGATTCTTATTTTTCCCTCTAAATAAGATTGTATTGCTCTTTTACTTTCCTCATGACAAACTGCAATGATGAGGGGAAATTTTTTTACTATTGTGTCCTAATTTGTTTCCCACTTCTTTTCCTAACCATAAAAATATCAGAGAATTCTACCCTTAATGAGGTTCCATTGAACTTTACTGTCAATGAACAAAAGTCGACGTTCCTTCAAATGAAAATTTGATGAGGCATGGAAGTTGTGCTTCTTTCCTTGTAATTCTTAATGCAAACTCTGATTCAACAATAATTTTTGACAATAGACACTATCACATCCCTCTTTGGTATGTTAGCATTCTCCCTGACTACGTGAACTAAAGTGAAAGCTCTACCTCAGAACTCTCTCCAAGAATCACTACAACAAAAATGACAATTAGCATCTAAAATAGCACCAACTTTTAGTGTATTTTGTGCCTAAAATAACACCTTTGTGTTGGAGAAAAAATTGTCGCAAAAGTTCCTCAAGCCTTTGGCGCCATTTTTTGCGTCATCTTTTGCACTCAAGACCCTCCAAAACTGAAAAACTCCCTCTATGCAATTCACAATTCCTCTGAAAATAAAAATCCTCCCTTATTAAGCACATGTAGAAAATAAACTCCTTCCATTTCTGCATTTAATATTTATAACTTGGTTTATAAAACACCAAGTTAAAAATATTAATTACGTCCTTTCTAATGCAAGAAAAGATAATAATTTCCTCCCTTCAAAAACACATATATTTCTTATTATTGCATTTCAAAATTTAATATTTATTAAATAGATTATAAGGCACCATTTAATAAATATTAATTATAAAAGAATAATGCAACAACAAATAAAGCATAACTTATATTAATATTTATTATATAAACAAATTATATCACTTAATAATTGTTAATTTTCATTAACATTTATTAAGTAAAATAGTTTATTAATATATTAAACAAATAAATATTAACAAAAGTCATAACTTAATGAAAAGTTGTTTTCTTATCCCCGTGGTGCTCTTTCCACATTTTTCTCAGAAAATAAAACATGAGGTAAAAAACTCTTTTTCCCTATGGCACCTTTTAGGGCATTTGGAACTCTAATATCACAAACACTTTTCTCATTTGCATTTTGGGCTCTGCTCTTTCAGAATTTCTGGAAGAAACTTCTTCTTTGCTGTTGTGAATAATGAGGGTTTCTATGGAGCTCTGTGGGATTTTGATGGAGATTTCTGAATAATTCTTGTCGCCATGTTTGAAGGTAAGTTTTTGATTCAATCTCCATTTTCCTTTCCACTGCTTCACATCCAATACTCAAGTTCTTTGAAAATAAATAAAACTGAAACTAGGGCTTTAACCTTGCAAATCGTGGTTTACATTTGATGGGAATCTCTGTATATTTTCCTACAATGGCCTCCATGAGGGTTTTGGATTTGTATTGGTGACCACGACTCTTCCACTTCTTTTATGCTTATATACTAAAAAAGTGAAAAATAGCTTCTTCTCCTTGTTGTGTCTATGTCTGGGGTTTTCATGAGAGTATTTGGAAAAAAAACTATTGCTTACATCAATGTTTCATTATTTCTGTCAAAACAAAGTCACGACCCTCACAAGTGTATATGGTGAATACCCATGAACGTGTTGTTCAATGCTAGATCCATTGTTATCTTTAGTGAGGAATGTTGTTCTTTATGATAGCAAATTTGTGTTTGACTGTTTGTATCTTGGTGATTTTATTTCATAAAAATGAAAAGAAAAAAAAAAAAAACATAAACCTCCCATTGTTTTCAGCTCCAGCTACAACTCAACTTGATATGGCCAGAGATGCACATTACTCATTTTTATCAACATATAACTCCATGTTTTCTTGTTTATCTAAACATATATGGGCATTTCCTTCTGTATTGTTCTTGTAAACAATCCCTCTACTGTTTGAATAAGGGTTTCATCCTTCATGTACCTTGAGACCCTGAGCTTCTCTGTAGCTGCTTCCTATATAAAATGACAATGAAGAATTTATTTTTGCAAAAAAATGAAATCCTGTCACTATTTGTTGTTATTTAACTGTGAGTATTTCTTCCCTATGTGTTACATATTGTTTTATATGCTAAAAATAATAGTTAAACAAGGAGTATCCTTTATGATAAATACAATGGTATCCTTGGATCATTATAGAAAATTTTGTGCCTCTTTATTGAAAACTAGATCATTAATGTTCCCTTTTTTAATATGAAATCAATGATTCTTATGCTGAAAACATTGACCTTCACCTTTAATGTATTGTAAACATGATTTTGAATAACTCATCTCTGTCTTTTTTGCAATAATTTTGATTCATTCTTTATGCACTATGATTTCTTGAAGCACTATATGTGTATATTGATGTTTAAAATCAATTTTCTTGTTGGCCCTATGATTACTTTCACCCCGTTATTACCATCTTTTAACAATTTTTTTACTAGTATAATTGTTCTTTGCTCATTGGGCTCCCTCTCCAACTTATAATAGTCATTTCATTGCTTGGTATGTGCATGGTATATTTATTTTATCATTGCATGTAGCTCCATCATTATTCATTGTCTCTTTTGATATGATTCACTATGACAACTATTATTGCTCCTTTCTTTAACATTGTTAAATACTTGTTCCAAACAAATAACGTAACTCTCGTGACTGATCTTTTGATATCTTTTATGACTGTTAACAACAATAAATTATAGGTGAAACCTCCCTTATTGCTCATTGCTCTTTCCTACCTACTTGCTTTTGTTTCATGACTGTTACCATATACCTTATTTTATACCCGCCATAAATAGAAATTTGACATTCTCTTATTACAACTTCTGCTCCATGATGATGCTTCCTTTCTACCAAGAGATATGACTACTACATTGTGATGTAGCCAGATTATTACAAGCATTAACAAAAAACATCAAAGGAAAGAAAATAAAAAAAATTTAGAATTCAAAGTATCATTTCATCTTCTTCCAACTACTCTTCTGCTAAAATAAAATAAAACACTAATTTAA
Organism: Thuja plicata; assembly: GCA_018584345.1. NCBI lineage: Eukaryota > Viridiplantae > Streptophyta > Pinopsida > Cupressales > Cupressaceae > Thuja > Thuja plicata. The sequence continues at coordinate 2,438,019 of MU228144.1, read as the reverse complement.
CTACAAATCCTGTGAAAATTACATTTTTTGGCAGTTTTTCACAAAAAAATATTTTTTAACCATTTTTGGTAATTTTCAAATCAACTCCTAAAAACACAATTTTTTTTCTAAAGCTGCCCTAAACTAAGATAAGATTAAATTCCAACTAAGATTCAAAATTGGAAACATGATTTCAAAGTTATTAATTTTTTTTTCTAAACCCCCCAAAAATACTAGAAGCTGATTTTGGAGGCCCAAATGAACTTTCTAGTTCCTGAAAAAATGTCCAAAGGGCCACCCACCGAGCTGAGCACCTTAATAATCCAAATATCATCTCTAGAAGAATCTACCTATCAAATTTCAACAAAACTGGACAACCGAGTCAAAATTTATGACCATTAGAAGTCCCTGCATCACATTGTTTTCAATTGCACTTTACTGCCCTTTTTGACATGATAACATTAATCTATCCCTTTTATAGAAGCACATGATAAAATTTTCTTCTGATTTCACTGCTCACTTTATTTTAATATGTTATGGTTCATATCACTTTGATCTTGTACTATTCATGTTCTTTGTTGTGGTGCACGGATCTCGTGTGGATTGAAATTTTTAGTAGCTTACATTCCCTTCATTGTTGTCTTGTATCATGTGGACCTATATATTCTATAATTTTTATCATATATGTTCCTTTCCTTTCAATGTTTATCACATATAATCACTGGTTTTCCCCGTTAGCAGGGCTTTTGAGGTGTAGAAAAGACTATCGTCTAAGGTGGATTAATTGTCTCAAACCAGACATTAAATGTGGAAATTTTAGTTATGAAGAGGAGAGGCCATTATTAAGCTTCACCAGCTTCTGGGCTATAGTTTTGTTCATTTTTTCATAGTTTTTTTAATTGATTTGTTTGTTCTATCATATTCTAGTTAGAAGATTTAGTAATTCCTTGATTTGCATAGTTTTATGATTTTAGTTTTTTTCATTTTAGCATTTTATTTCTAATAATACAAGTTTTATGCTTTTATTTTATTTAATTTTAGTATAAACATCTCTTTTAAAATATGGTGTTGGTTTAACACGAAACCCTACCTTTCACATTGAAACTCGTTGACTTCTCATTATAATTGAGTTGTCTTTTTATGAATGAATAAGGGTGCCTTTATTTCACCTATGAACCATTTTGTGAGACCTTTCAATATTTTTTTTTCATAAATCTATATCTTCTTTCATGTAATTTATATCGCTAATCAATTGTAGAGGTTTGGGATAGTTTTGAGCAGCAAGGTATGAAATGTTTATTTATTTATTTTTTTTGTTTGAGATTTATTCCTTAACAACATTTATTTGTGTGATGTAACAAAGATTGCATAAGTGTTGTAGCATTTTAAATCAATGCAAGCTAGTAATTGTATTGGTCCTCTTTGTGTTGCATATGAATTTTTATGTATTTGATGAAGTATCTTTAAGTATATGTGTTTAATTTACATCATACCTTTGTTGCAATTATTTTTTCTTGATCGTTCCTTCAGAGACGAACAAGATTTCAAGATTTTGGAAAATTTTGAAAGGATTGGACCATTCTACAAGTTGGCCCATAGATCCCTCAGCTTTCGTGCTCTACAGTAGGAAGACCCGTGGCCCTCTGTACTACTTGCATGACGTGGATGGTGTCCTCATTCTTTGCTTCCCTTGGCTTCAGTGGTTTGGTCTTGTTTTTTGGTTTTTGTGCTTTATATTCTCTCATTTTTCTTTTCTTTTCCTGCGCTCGTGCGTGTGCCTTGATGCACCTTTTTTGATCATTTTTTGTCCCCATTTCGGCTTTCTTCATTTGAGATTGCCATTATTTTGAGTTATGAGAGCCATCTAGTTGCAAGATTTTTTGTGTTGCCACGAGTTTCTCTTTGATGGACACAGAGGTTCTTAATGATGGAAATGACAGCTCCAAGGGTAATAAGAAGGAAGGAATGCAGAATTCTAAAGTAGACAGTTCACAGGTTAAACCTTCATAAAAAGTGGTTGTCATAGAAGAAACGGTTTTACCATAGGTAGCGCAATTCATAGTAGTTGATAGCAATGGAAGAGAACCACCCTGTCCCAATGGAGATAGACAGAGAGGAGGTAAATCTGGAGGCCCAACAGAATGAATGGGAGAGGGTAAAGCTAGAGGAGAGGAAGGTAAGGTCCCATCGCCCGGCCCCAAGATCCTCAATCTCTCTCCAAACGTGGAAATGGTAACTGCTATAAAATCTGAGCAATCCCGTTTAAAAAATGTTGCAATTTTTTTTGTCTGCATGAATATGAAGTTCCTCCCTGCAAGAAAGTTCCTAGACAACTGGATAGGGAATGTGTGGGGGAAAAAACTAGGCTTAATGGTTAGTTTTAGTCATATGGTGCAAAGGGGTTTATTTGTTATCTTTTTTAAAAATCACTCTATGCAAGAAAAAGCCTTAAATAGAGGTCTGTGGAATGTTGGTCAAACTATTTTTAGAGCTCTCCCATGGGCTCCTAGTTTTAAATCAGACAATGTTATTGCATAGCCTCCCCTTTGTGGATAGAAATTAGGAATGTGCAGCCAAAATTTTGGCATTTTATTCAGCTGCTCCTCAAACCCCTAGGCTTGGTGCTTCAAGTTGAAGAGGCTAGAGTAATCCTTCCTCACCTCAACGCCCATGCCCTTGTCATTCTGAACCTAGAGGTTACCTTCCCTGAAGAAATTGTAATGGAAATTGAAGGAGAGAAAACTTCTTGGACCACGGTCAAGTTAGGGGACATTAGAGCCTATTTCTATTGCAAACTCAACGGTCACAACAAACGTGACTGTCCTCTTCTTAAAAATATCCAGAATACTTTTAATGGAGAAGATCCAAATAATAAAGAGAATAATTCCGTGCCCGACGCGAATGATAAAAACAATAATCAAAATATACTAAGGAAAGTTGATGTTGTCCCAAACACCAATAAGGAAGTTAGGGTTAACAACAAGGATACAGTAGATTCCCACCTAGATAAATTCGTATCCCTTTCCAACCCTCTGTTTGAAGATGAATTTGTTGTCCAAAGGGCTACCCCAATCAAAGAGATTCTGAATCCTTTTGCATGTCAGCCATAATACATCCCTGTTCCAGGAGAAAAAGTGTATGAGGATAATGCCCCATGCCCAAATGCTCATATAGCCTTATCCAAAATTAAAAACAATAAGGCCAAGATTTTAACCAAACAACATCCGGATGGAAAGGGTGAGGTCTGTTTTGATGACATGACTCCCGCTACACCCATTAGTCACCTAGTAGATGAAAAATAGAATCTAAACTTTGGTGAGGAGGATTCCTGGTCTCCCATCGATAACCTAGCCTTGATAGTGCATAATGGGAAAGACATTAAGGAAGATGGTTTTATAGAAGTGATATCAAAGAAAAAGAAACGAAAAACTTATGAAAGGAGCAATAGTCTAAAAAATAGTGGTAAAAACCTTAGAATAAAAAACAAGGATATCCCAGAGTGCTTTAATAGACTCTATCAGAATCCTAACCCCCCCAAATCTTTATGATGATGAACATCTATAGCTGGAACATTAGGGGGCTGGAGATGCCAGATAGAAAATACATTGTTAGGAACTGGTGTAACAAGTTACCTTGTAAAGACATCATCTGCTTCCAAGAGATCAAAGTGGCTGGATTCCAAGCCCTAAATACCCTGCAATTCATATGGAAGAAGGCCACATGCATATATTCAGACCACCCTAAAGGGAAAGGAGGTGTGGCTATGCTCATTAGTGACAAATGGGCCAGTAAGATTAGTTCTAAAGGTTCATCCCCTTGTCAAAAGGCTATTTGGGGGATCTTCAAGGTCAACAATCAGGATATAGGAATTTGCAACATCTATGCCCCAAATGACTATAGAGATAGAGCGCAGTTGTGGGATTGGTTGGCTTCCAACCTTCCTAAGTCCAAATGGATATTCATCGAGGAATTTAATATGATCAAAAATAGAGAGGATAACTGTAGTGGGATCAAACAATGTTGGAAAGGTAATGAATTCTATTTATGGGTCAAGTTTAAAAGAAGATTCAAAATTAAGGATCTGTTGGAGAATATGAAACAAGAATACAACAAAATCTGGTTCACTTGGTGTAACAACAAATCCAATAGAAATAGAGTATATTGCAGATTGGATAGGGTCTATTTCAACCCTCTGTGGTTCAAAATTAGTAATCACTCTGTTCAGAACCCTGTGGAAGTAACCCCTGTGAGTATGTCTGACCATTCCCCCATTCATATTAAGATCTCTCCTGAAAGTGTGCCCCCACCTTTCCTCAAGAATAAGAGGCAGAGAATATTCAAGCTGAATACATCCCTATTGGAGGAGCAAGACTCCACTCAAGCTCTGAGGACTGCTACAACACTCTCCAAATTCTGCAACTCTGAACTTTCTGCCAGAGACAAATGGAACCAACTGGTCATAGTCTAGAGGAAGTTATTTAAAATCATTAGGACCAAAGAAGCCCTTGATAGGAACTAGGTAGAAAATATGTATCAGAGACAACTGAACCAAATTGAGTCTCAACTGCAGGATAGAGGCCATGATTTGGAACTGGAAAAATCCCTTATCAGTACGAAAGCCAATCTCAGGAAGATCCAAAACACTAAAATTCAAGGGAAAAAGGTTAGAGCCAAAGCCACTTGGATCAAGGATGGGGACAAAGGGTCCAAATACTTCTTCAACCTTATCAGAGCTAAACAAAGTAGAGAAAATATCAATGGCATCATAACAGACAATGGTATTACCTCCAATAATGAAGAGACTTTACAAGCCTTTGTTGAGTACTATAAGAGTCTGTTCTCCTCTGAACATAAAGCTGAAAACTTTGTAGCTATGGAAAGATGTATCAACTTGATCCCTAAGAAGTTTTCCCAAAAGCAAGGAGTGTAAATTGAACAAAGAATCACTCTTAGAGAACTTGATGAAGCCATTGGGTCACTAGCTAATGAAAAATCACCCGTGGTGGATGGTCTTTCGGCAGAATTCTACAAAAAGAACAAAGAATGGATATCATGGGAACTTCTCGAAGTATATGAAGAAGCTTATGAGTATGGGTCCCTTGGGAGGGACATAAACAAAGGGCTTATCAAACTCCTACCCAAAGAAGGAGACAAATATAAAATAAGGAACTGGAGACCCATCACCCTTCTAAACATCTCCTATAAGATCATTGCTAAAATTATGGCTAGAACAATTAGTGAGATCCTAAAAAATGTGGTATTGGTCACCCAGACTGGTTTTATCAAAGGAAGATACATCTTAGACAACCTAATTAATAGCTGGGAAGGCATGCAATGGGAAAAAACAGATGGGAAAGAGGTGGCTATGATGCTCCTGGATTTCGAGAAGGTATATGACAAAATTGAGTGATCTTTTGTTCTTAAAATTCTAGAGGCTTTTGGATTCCCTGAGTACTTCTGTAAGTGGGTAAGTATCTTATTGAAATACTCCTTAGTAGTCATTGAAGTTAATGGAGAGGTCTCAGATATCATCCCCTTAGAAAGATCCATTAGACAGGGATGCCACTTGGCACCTGCACTATATGTTATAGTTGCAGATGCATTGACATACATTCTCAAGGCAACAAATATAGGTCCTCCTGTCAAAGGGATAAAAATACCCAATAGTGAAGATCTCCTTATGGAGAAGTTTGCTGATGACACCGCTCTTTATTAATCTTGAAGTAGCTAACTTTGAAAATACCATCAACCGGCTACAACTATTCTGTTCTGCCTCGGGAGAAAAAGTGGCTCCTCACAAATCCAAGATATTGGGATGGATAGACAAGCCTCCCAGGTGGCTTGAAGATAAGGATTGGCAATGGGCTGGCCCCACTACCATTGTCAGATATCTTGGCATCCCCTTTTCCATTGAACCTTCTATTAATTACATGTGGACCTAGATATACAAAAAAGTAGAACACAAACATCTCAAATGGTAGTCCCACATGCTGTCTCTGGTAGGCAGAGCTTAAGTAGTACATAAAGTACTCTCTTCTCCTGCTGTGTACTATGCCTCTTCATGGATGTTGGCCAATAATCAGATTGAAAAACTTGGGAGAGTTCTCAGAGAGTTCCTATGGTCTGATGGAATGGATAATAAAAAGAGACACTGTGCAAAATGGGAATGGTGTTGCATTCCTAAAGGAAGAGGAGGGCTGGGTAAGAGGGACCTATAGTCTCAAGGATTGGCACTAGCTACCAAATGGATCCTTAAATCCCTAAAAGGCAATGAGCCTTGGAAAGTGCTAGTCAGAAATAACATTGAGAAATCTACCATCAAAAAAGGAAGATTATGGAAGGGCACACCTTTACATGATATTATTTTTAGAGACTTTGAAGTAAAAGTCAGTGGCTCCAAAGTGTTTCAAACCATTTGGAAGGTGTGGTGTTAGGTCAGGACTCAGATATGTTCTAGGGGTGCTGTTTTGAAAAATCCTACATGTTAAGTTTTGGATAGGTCTATTTGGTGGGGGTTACATTTAAATGGCAAACCACTGGCACTAACTCAATCTTTCTCTATAAAGAGCTGGCATTTGAAAGGTATAACCCACATTCAGGATCTGTTGAGGGATAAAAAGTTGAGAACCTGGGATGATTTCAAAGGTACCTTAATATTCCATAGTCCCAAAAGAAAACATATACCCTGATATCTAAGGTTGTGGGAAGATGCATCCTTGGCAAGATGGTATCCTCTACCCAGATGCTAGACCTGATTAAATGGAAATATGGTAACAAGGTTGTGGACTTCTCCTGCAAACAAATATATGCAATGCTAAAGAAGACATAGTAATTACTCTCAGAATTAACTCTAGTTGGAACTTCAACTAGTATAGCAATAGATGGATCTCTTTCTTTGATTTTTTCTGGCACTCCCCAATTGAACCAAAGATTTTATGTTTTAGATGGCTGCTTTTGTTAAAAAAACTTGCTTTCGGGTCCTTTTTTGCTCACTCAGGAAACTAGGCCCTTATTTTCTCTATTTGTAACAGCCCAAAATCTTTCGAACACCTCTTTTTTGAATGTGATTTTGATAAAAGGATTTGGGCTAGTTTTCTTGGTCGCCCCATTATGTGGAACTGCCTTAATTCTTTCTCATGGAAAGAAGTTGTCTCTAGTTTTGTGGATGACTTTGATTTTAAAATGAATATGTGTTGGTTTTCTTTGATTGCTGAAATTCTTTGGGTCATTTGGAAGAAGATGAATGAGGAAATCTTTCAAGCTAAGAAACAGGATCTTACTGAGTTTTTCATAAACTCACACATCTTAACATTGTTTCACAGGTCATAGCAAGGATAGAGGTCTCAGAAGAAAGATTCCTTTCTCTACTACAAGAAGGGGCTATGATTGTGTTCAAGAGGGACTTCCAGTCTGTCGAATATATAGAGACAGTACAAGCAGAGATATCACAAACAAAGAACCATGACCTAGAGAACAATCCCAGTACACCCAAAAACTAGGTTACCAATGCACCAGAGGAAATTAGAGCTGGGATCCAGGAGGGCATATCCACCAGTGATAACTGGAACAATCATGATCACAATGATAATTGGAGCAGCCAAGAACGAAGGAGTAACAATGATGGATGGGACACCACTAACACCAGGGTTAACACAGATGGATGGGGAGACTCTTCGGAATATCTGTTGATTACAACATAAGAAATTTTGTTGATATAGAAGCTCTTATAGTTGTGGTTCTTTAAGCTTAAATTTGTAAATTGTAAATTGTCATAATCTTTGAGCTAGTCTAGGGTGGTATAAGTAGCAACAAACTCATGCTGCTTTTTTTGGTAAACTCTTGATTTTCTATGTAATGGCTCTAGTTGATACTCTATCTCAATATAAAAAAAAATGTATTTTTTCTTGTTTTAGTGGCCACATACAACTCTATTAGCCAATAAGGCATGGGTTTTGAAGATGCATACCTTTCACATACATTTCAAATCATCACTAATAGATTTCCTATAATATAAGAAGTAGTAGTAGATTAATTGTGATTGTTTCGATTAAATATTGCAAACCAAGGATGAATCTTAAGTAATTACTTGTTTTGTGAATCATTTCAACATTTTCAGACTTTATTTTGATAGCATAATGCAAAAAAAATCTCATTTCAATGAACTTATGCTAATCAGGTATGCATAGTTTGCTTTGCAACCAATACTTGTACAAGAAATGTTAGTATTAGTGAGCATTTACTTTCTTTTCATGTAATAAGCATAATTAGTGGTGGCCTTTCATTGTTCTCTTTGTTTTAACTTCTATTTTTAATATACTTTTGAGTATATAACCTGGTTTGTTCATTCATGAATGTTAATATAGTTTCTTTGAATTCCTAGTGTGATAGTGATCTCAATAGATGATCACAAAATTGTCTTTTTCTTTAAAGTTGTATTTCTAACCAATCATACATGAAAATCCCTTATAATCCTTATGATAGTGAAATGATTAATTATTTCTTTATGACCTTTATTCTAGTCATTATTTTGACAGGATGTAGCTTACCTTTTCTCACCAAAGCACCTACCATAAAGAATGCACTAGTAATTCTGTAGCTACATGTTTCAATTATGTAGGATGATTTTGTCTTGAAGCTGTTGCATTCCTACTCACATGCTCTTTACACTTTATTGTCTCTCTATTAGGATTAAGTAATACTGAGAGGGGGGGGGGGGGGAATTNTACTGAGAGGGGGGGGGGGGTGAATTAGTATTACAACACTTTAAATTAAACTTAAACCAATTCCAAATAAACCATAAGATTTCTGAAATGAAAAGAACATAAGAACATAACACACATCTCATTACACCATTATTTTTTGTCGAGGAAACCCTGGCCAAGGGAAAACCCTAGTGGGGATGGTACCCACAAGCATGTACTAAAGTATAATGTCCCTGTTAGGAGAACTAGCCCTATTAGGAGCTAAATATTACATAGTATATTTCCTAATTAAAGGAATCTCAACCCTATTAAAGGTATACAACACCATATTAGGGGTATACTAAGCTTACAACTCTTGCAACCAATACTTCTATTACAAAGTGTTCTCAGTAATGAACAAAAACAAGCATCTCTAATGCTTAGATAGTTCCAGTTATAGCTCTCAATAATATCTGTCAATCTCTGATCTCACATCTTCCATTATTCATCTATAACTCTTTCACATACACACATATCCATACATACATTTTTTCTTTATAAAATGTTCTTCATATATATATATATATGTCTTACATCATTTGGTCGACTCTCAATTACAATACAAAACAAAATAAATACTTATACAAAAAGTAAATATAATATCGATGCTCTTGTATGACTAACGTATAGGTAATCCACAATACCAATCCAACTTAGCACATTTGGATTCCATCTCATGCTCCCTCAATCGTCGCAACTGTTCAACTACTTTGTTTCATCATTATGATGTCTTCATGTGTCTTCAAATCACTCTAACTCTTTGTAATCATCACCAAAATACAATCAATCTTAATTTAAGGTCATACATATTCCATATAATCTTCCTCTAAGATCTCTAGTCATCAAACATCGTACACGATCTTCATTGTCCAAAACAATGTTGTTATACTCTGTAATTTTGTTGCTATACTTAGTCGATTTTAGAACTATATCTCTAGACCTATACTTAACTTGATCATACAATCAGATGTGTTTCTATAAATGAAAACCATTAAGTGTTTCATATCACACCAAAAACATCACTTTCCAACAATCTCTTCCTTTGGCATTGATGACAACACTTATCAAAAAATGACTAACTGTCCTGTTGACAGGACTCTTGTGACTGGGTCCGCCAACAGATGTAAGTTGTCATCGGGTATTGGGGTACCGGCCAACTTCACCTATAAAGGTTGTTTGGGGAATTGAGATTCCCTAGGCCTCCAAGCAGCTGAGAGTTGGGTCTCGATGGTGTGGGGCTTGGTTGGGAAATGTGACTATTTTCGAGGGGGATTAGCTGGTTATCTTCAACTCGTTCTCTCTGGGGATTCAGAAGGTGAGGTTTTCTCCAAGCATTCTTACACTTAACAAATAAACTGAAAAAGATCTTGTAGGGTTAGAAGTACTTCATCTACCTATAGTTATGCTCAACATTCAAAACATCAACAATGCTCTAACACACTATACTAAATACCGAAGAAACATACAACCATCAGTTCATATTTCATCAGTAGCAAGGGAAAGGAGGTCATTAATCTACTTTAAGTGTTAGAGAAAAGGACATGAAGAACACAAAGCATAAAATACCATCAATCTAGAATACATAATACCAACAACATCATTGCAAGAACTCTCCCTTCTTCATTAACATTTCTTCCAGTAAGCACTGGTGCATGGTACAATGGTGGCTCCAAGGGAGCATCTAACTATTGAAATCTTTAAAGACTAATGAGCATTGAGCTTTGCAACTGAGAAATGAGAATACTTCTTTTCTATCACTATGGACTGCAAAATCATCAATTTTTCCGACCCTTTGAATGGGGCCGGACTTACTCTTTATACATATACATGTCTAACCCTAACCCTAACTTATATTACATTGTACAATAAAATACATTATCTGGTGGCCGGTACTAGGTGCACCACCCTACAAAAGACCTAGAGACAGAATAGGCCTGTCATGTTAGAAGAAAAAGATGAGAGATGGAATGGAAGAATTATCCTCAGGAAGAGAGCCAGGAAGGAGAAAGAAGAAAATTGAACCCCTAGGGATCGAGGCTACATGCCTCATAAATGGGAAAAGTGGCACCCTGTCTCCAATGTGCCAGGTGTGCCCTGTCAGAAAACCTTTTGCCAATCTGACATGCCTTGATGTATCCATCTTCTTTCAGACAACCTTTATTAACTGCTTTGAAAGTGACTGGTCGGCCTTGGGGACCAGGACATGGGTCACTGAAAGAATACAGAAATATAGGATGTGAAACTCTGAGATCCAAGAATTTACATTCCAAAAGAATAAATAATACAAAAAATGCTTAGGTTTTCTCCGGCCCTGGGAGAACCTTTATTGTTGCTTATTGTCGTTGAAGGTCTGGTTGAGATGGGAGATTCCATCTTCATCAATATCTTTAAGGCCAGCCCATCGGTACTTAGCCACCTCAATCTGTTCCCCTAGATCTAGACATTTCCCTTAAATTTGTCGACCTTTTTTGCCACATCATGGCCACTGAGTACCATGTGATTTATTCTTGTCATTTGAGGTCCATCTATTCCCTCTGGGGATTGATACTTTGACTGCATTAAATCATCAAATTTCCCCAAGATGTATTCCTTTGATGTTCATGTGTCAGTGCTAAATGGATCAGCTCTGGAGATCTTCGTAACAAAAGACTTGTATAAATTGAAAGAATATTGTACTGTATTGATCTTATCCCACAGAGTCCCCACCAGTTGCTTGATTACCCCCAATGTGAGGTCAAGTATAGAGTGCTGGTTCCTCACAAACTCAAATGAATCTTCCCCCAAATTTTTGGACTCAGAGACAACTTCCTCTCTAAGGCCAATGAGTTCTTTGAACTTGACCTTCCATGCCTCATACTTCTCAATGTCTGCCTCCCATATGCTGACAGTGGTTTCAGCCTGATGTAATACATGGCGGGCTGCATATAAGTCCAGGAGGGTGGATACTAGGAAACATTGGACATTTCCTAACTGTAGCGTGACCCATTCATCAACTGCTTGGGCCTTCTTTTTCATTTCCTGTAATGAGTCTATGTCACTCTACAGCAGTGGTGCATCAGATGTAGAGGCCTCTGGAGGAATAACATTGATAGGATGGGCTAGCTCAGTTAGCAACCCCATGAGGTTTGCATTCTTCTCCTTTTCGACCTTGATCTTTTGAGCCTCCTTTTCATAGCGAGCCTCCACTGCCCTGGCTACCTCTTTTAACATGTCTACCTCACCCTGTTTGCCTCTCTTCCCTAGTGATATCTCTATGATGTTATAATCTATGGCTTTGGCTGTTGCTTCGTCTACTTCTGGGGAAGGTGTCACTATTACTGTGACTGTTTCTCCACCTGGCTTGGTCTGAAGGGTGTGGACTGTCCAGGCTTTCTTGGCCTTTGGCGGGTTTTGGGCCTGAGCCATCATCTCTACCAAGGAAAGATGGGCTCTGGGTGTTGACAGAGGGGCCTTCCTCTTTTGGGTTTCTATCAACCATGGGGGTGGTAGGGGTGGCTTGGTATCCAAAATGTGTTCCTGTGACTTCTCCCCAACATCTTCCTATGCCTCTTCAGTATTATGAGCCTCTCCAGGCTCTCTTCCTATATCTTCTATCTCACTGAAAATATTTTCTTCAGTGGTGCCTATATCTTCTTCCCCATCATCTGTCTTCAGCGATATCTGGGTCCTCGTTGGTGGCCTCGGGGTTCTCTTCTTTTGCTTGTTTATGCTCTTCCTCAGCTTCTATGGCTGGAGTGTCCTCTTCGACCGGGGTATCTTTTGGTAATGGGGGAGGCAATGGGCCAAGGTTTAATGTTTGGGCTACAGTGATTACCTACCCAAAGGTTACTTTTGGGAATGATGTTTGGGGCACGACAGTTGGGGTCACAGTTGTTCCCAAAGGTCCAGTTTCCCCAACTAAAGCCATCTGCTTACTTTGTTCTTATTGCTGCATTGAAACTCCTGTGTCCTGTATCTCTGAAACTTTGGAGGCAATTTATTGTTCCACCTCCTTTTCCTCTTCCATCTATTCTTCCTGCTCCTACGCAGGTTCCTATTCTGGAGCTTTCTCTTGCTCCAGGATTTCATCTTATGTCTTCTCAATGCCCCCCTGCGAATTCCTGAACTCGACGGTTCTAAATTTTTTATCAAATTCATCATGAGGGGGAGGATTGGCCAGGACATGAGCAGGCTATGGTTCCCTCTCTAGCTTTGGGGAGTCAGAAGAAAGGATTTCAACTTGTGGGATCTGAGGCATCCCCAGCTCTGGCTCTACCTTTGGTTTTGGATTAAGCCTCTTCTTCCTCTTGGTGACCAAAGGTGACCCTGCTTCTCTCAGGACTTGCTATTCTTCTAGATCAACTCCGGTCACTTTGACAATAAGCACTGCTAATGATGGGGAAGAAGGAGGACGGATGGGTCTGGTCATGAGCACCGGAGTAGCCAACTGTGTGATTATTCTATCTTTCATCTGCTAGGAGGCCACCAGTGATTGTTTTAGTTTCTCCTTTATGGGGACCTCCTACTCAGTTGGAGTCCGCATTATTCCCTTTCTCCTATCTACTCCTTATGAAGAAGTTTTGGCCCCGGGGGTTAGCTTTGGTACTGGCTGGGCAGCTCTGCGGGTACTCCCAGGGCATATTCTTTTGAAATACTCGTGGCTGTGCTTGACCACATTGTGAGTATATTCCTCTATGGTGGGCCCCTCCCGCGCATTCCAGTTCACCGGTGGGAGGGCCAACTTATCAATCCCCTTTGCTTTGTATTAGGGGTCTATTATGGAGCTGAAATCTGAGAAGTTATCAGGGAATCTCTAGAGCCTAAATCTGTCCATCATTCCTGTGGTCATCCAGACATAATGCTAGCTCCGAACTTCAACGTTGTCCTAGAAATCTTCCTAGAAGTTCTGCATGTGGTATTGGTGGGGATCTGATGCCCAGGGAAGTGCCAACACAATTTTTTCATGCAGATTAAAGTTATTCCGTGCCAGGTAGAATTCTGCTAAGTTCAAGCTCTTGAGCTCGTTGTCTACCTCCTTGGCTACGGCCAGAATGCACGAGTAATTCCCACAAGTGATTGGGAATGGGATGTTTGTTACCTTCTTCAAGGTGTATAATGCATGCAATTCCATCATCTGCCTGCAATACTCTAGGAGGATTATCTTGTTCCCACAATGCTTGAGTAACAAGTAAGGTTTCCTGGAGAAGCCGGTTACCCTTATGTATGTATGCTGCTGGAATTGTATGTAATAGTGGCCATAACTTCTGACCAGATCCATTGCCTCTATGGAAAGGCAATATCCTGCATCCTTAGTAGGTGTGAGCAGGTTGTAGTAGATAAAGGCGTTGTTTACCTGGCAGAAGCTTGGGAAACTGGCCTCCCATTGAATCAATGGGAAATAATCCCAGGGGGCCTTTGACCCGGGCTGATCTTGTGTACACCTGTGGTGAGAAACCCATTGGTGTGGGGTCATTGTTACACTAGGGGCCAGAGAACATAAGAAGTCATATAGAACTTCCTCTTTTGGATTACCTATAGGAATTGGGAATCCACGTAGTTTGAAATGATGGCAGCCCAGTCAAGGTATTCTCCACCAGTGGCAATGCCAAGCAAGAAGTAGTACATCCACCCTATGATTTCCTAGGCATGTGGTTGCCTAAAGACCCAAGAAAGTGATATCATCCCCATCTAGATGCTTTCTTTAAATTTGGACCGGGGGATTTCTAGCTTCATCCTCTTGGGGTCCCTTTTCAGAGTCTTGAGCCAATGTGTATTCATGTATATCTGGGCTTCTTCCTCCAACTACTTAAATTGTGCTAAGGCATCTGATCTGGTGACCACAATGGGGTTTTCAAATTAAGGGATCCCCAACCCCATCCAAAAAGTTGCGGCGTCAAGAGACACCATGGGTGTGGGATACCTGGTTGGTTTTGGGGCTGCGAGCATGACAACATAGACAAAAGAGTTGTAATGCACTACAAGAGTGAGGATTAACTCTGGGGCCTATACCGAGCATGGGAAATAGGTGGCCTTGAGAATCCCAAAATCCCCAATGCTGATCACCATCAGATCCCCAAACTATCACTGAATGTACATTATTTTTACCAGGGCCTGCATCTCGAGCCACGTTTTGACACTGGTGTCAGTAATCAATTGAACTTTGGAATCAATCTTTGACCCTGTAATGATGCTATCCTTCACGTACTTCATGGTGAGAGGAAATTTCTCTAAGGCCCTCTCCATCTTGGACCTGACGGCTGCCCTAGTGACCGCAATGGAAGGAAGTTCCAGACTTCCAGGTGGTGAAGATGCAAAGGCTTCATACATGATGAAAGTATGTTGCTTTTAAAAACTTGCAGGGCAAGGTGACCGTTGGAATTCATAGATAAATCATACTCCAGGGTCCAGAGATCTTATCACTGTGACATTTGTTTTCATGAAAAGTTAGTTTAGGTTCAAAATCTCAGAAAGATATATATCATACAAACTTATGGGAATAACCAATATCCGGGTCCGGGGGTTTCAACATACTTAGCAAAGTGTGGGTTGGTGAAGATAAAAGACCTGGGGTCCAAAAAAACTAACCGTTGGAAGGTGTGTGCAAAAAGTGAACTGTCAGGCCCACATGGGCATCACGTGGCTATGAAATAAATGGAATTTATGGCGACGGCGGTAGAGCCAACTGTCCAAATACGCAAAAAGTAGAGGCCACTTGGACATTTTTGAATGCATATGTGGGACATAAATGGGTCATTAAGGCTAGTTTATGGAGGAGAGAGAAAACCACCTGATTGAAACTAGCCAAGAGATGAGTTTCAACCAAGTGGTATCCTGTCTGGAACAAGCTCACGAATTTGTGAATGAGAAAAGAGGAAGCACGATGAGCTAGTTTACAAAACTGGGTGGATATACATAGCATATACAACATATAAAACATATATACATCGGGGCTGAAAGGTATATATATGAAAATAGGAAGGATATACATCAATATACACTAAATACATATCAAAGCTGAAACAAAATGAATACCCTAAAGAACAATGCACAAAGATGTACAAAACTTACAACACTTATAGAATATACTACACCTGCATAGAGGGTGGACAACCCTCTGGCAGAGCCGACCCACTAAAGGGAGGAAAAACCAGATGAAGAAACACAGAAACAAAATGAAAACAAAAGACAAAATCACAAACAAAACAAAAATGAAAAGCCAGGAAATAGAGAGAAACAGAGAAACCAACCTGAAAACCAGAGAAAGGAAGGAAGAAAAGGTGGCCGCAAACACTCTGCAACAACTTCTACCTTCAAAAGATCACCCTTAAACACCAGAAACCACTTGTGATTGTTCAGAATAGTTTGGAATAGCTCACACTAGACTCTGCTCAAATTGCTGTAATATCGCTCTGAAATTGCACAAATTGCTTAGGTGTTTTAATCGCGGTAATTGTGAAAATGATAGGTGATTTCTATTTATACCCGAGGTAAAAAGAAAGTTATCTTTCTTCTGCAAACTCTGGAACAAGATGACCCCTAGACTCCAGGCCCGGGATTCCATGCGACCATACCTTCTTACAAAAAGAAGACATCATGGAAAAGAATCCCGAAGTCTAGAATCCATATCCTAGACAAAGAATGACCAATTCTGGGACTGGGTCCTAGAGACACAAGGGAAAAAAAAAAATAAAACCAACGCCGTGGGAAAGAAAACCCAGAGAAGGAGAACAAATAAACCTAAAAAAAGACAAGGCAAGAGCCAAAAGCAGAAAATAACAAACACAAAAAAAGGGGGACCCAACATTTTGCACACAAAATGTAGGGACGAGGATGTAGGGCATAACAAATGGTGACTATCTAGGATAAATACCTTGGCGCATTCAAGAACTACAGGATCTCTGGTTAGAAAAACTAGAACAAATCATTACTTCGAAGCACCTTACCTGCAAAGAGTAACATGTCTGAGAAAATTTGGCCATACACGATTTAGTCCATTATCTTTTCATTAGTGGTGAAGTGTGTGCTTTAGAAGGAAATCAAGCCGATGACCTCTGGGAGAAGCAGAGAAGAGGCACTAAGTATATCAAACCCCAAAGTCATCATATTTTCTCATTTCTTTTGGGGACCAGAGTTTCATCTCATTTATTTGCTTTCCTTGTTATTTTGTATGTTTCTGGGTGGGAGGGAGGTACTTCTTTCACCATCAAGCTTAAGCTTAGCTAAATTTAATGGCGGTACTTCTTTCACCCTTCCACCTACCTTAATATGCTGAATGGGGTAGAAAAACTCTGGACCCAAAAAGAACCCTTTTAAAAGTTCAGACTTGGGTCAACCAACTAGTGGAACCGATCTACCCTCGATGTGTCCAATTTCTTGTTTCTTACTTTTTATTTCACTAATTACCAGACCTCCGGAGGTAAATTCGATGAAGATCACTCATAATGTACTACTGAACTTGCAAGATAACTCTGGAGACTGGACCAATTCCATCATGCTAATAATAGATCCTTAAGTTCACCAACATGTTAAAGACAACATCCCAGAGACCAGATGTTATGTGAAGCATCCCAATCCTCACAAGAGGGAGAGAAAAATGCTAGGACCCAAAAAGAAGACAAGAAAAGCAAAGACCACAAAAGAAAAAGGGTGGTCCTGGAGGATGGCCAATAATACTATTTACAAGGCAAGGTACCTCCCAACAAGGCACCGGGAAAGGAATATTTACAAGCTAGAAACTTTACACAAATACAACTTTGGGAAAGCCAACCTTATTTGAACTAATGTTTGAGAAAATGTCCATTGATGAGCAATGGGATAGGTTCTCCAGTCATGGTGTTAAGGTGGTAGGTATTTGGCCTGTAGATTTCTGAGATTAGGTATGGTCCGAGCTAGAGCCTTTGGAACTTGGTGTGCTTACCTTTCTTTTCCTGGGCTATGTCCCATAGCAGGACCAAGTCTAAAATCTGAAAGGCCTTGTATTGGGCTCTATGATCAAACCATCATTTTACCACTGCTTGACGATGTGCAAAGTGTTCAAGGGCTGCGTCTCACTGTTCCTCCATCCACACCATATTTAGGAGCTGAACCTCCACGATGTTATCCCAGTTACTGAATTCCTGCATAAACTGCAAAACTGGGATCTGTAAGTTGATTAGGAACACTGGGTTTTGGCCATAAACCAGATGGAATGGAAATATTCCCATGGTGGCCTTAATTTGAATGCGATCTACCTAGAGGGAAAATCTCAGCTTTTGGTGCCAATCTTGGGGATTCTATTCTAGCAAGTGTTTGATCACTTCAAGCAGATTCTTGTTTGTTGATTCTGCAACACCATTCCCCTAGGGGCAATGGTTGCTAGAAAAATTTAGAGTGATCTTCTGATTATAGGTCCATTCAAGTAGTTGCACTAAAGAAAATGCTGGACCGTTGTCACATACTAAAGCAAAGGGCATTCCAAATCTTGTGACGATGTTTTCTTCTAGGAATTTGATAACTATGTCTCTCGTATTGTTCTTGCAGGGTATGGCTTCAGACCATCAGGCGTAGTAATCGGTTGCAGTTAAGATGTATCAGTGGTTGGAAAATGAGTTGGGGTTGATTTCCTCGATAAAGTCAAATTCCCATTGGATGAAAGGCCTAGCCTCAAAGACTAGTTGTAAGGGCATAGCCGGGTTACGCTCACGATGTACCACGGTATGACAAGTATGGCATCTTCGAATGTGAGTGTAAATATCTTTGAATATGCAGGGCCAATAATATCTAACTTGGAGGATCTAATGTGTGGTGGTGTCAGCTGAGCCATGCCCAATTCCAAACTACCTATGGAATTCATCAATCATTTTTGTAGCTTGGTCCCTGTCAATACATTGGAGATACACTCCCTCGTAGTTCCTGTAGTAAAGCGTAGAGTTTTTGATCATGAAGTGGGCACTTTTCATCTACAGGGTGCAGAATTTGTTGGGAGGTAATCCCTTCGGGCATCTATTTTTTAATAATAAGTACACCAGGTTGGTGTACCATAGGTCTTGAGTGATAGAATCCACGGTGTAAGTTTGACATTTAATGTGGGGAGTTTCTTCTGCCATCGCTTGACTTAGTCCCTGGCCTCAGGCTATCTTCATTAGTTGCATTTCCAAGTCATACTCCTAGAGGATAGCCATACATTTCCCTTGTCTTTCACCCAATTCACTCTACATTAGTAGAGATTTCACAGCCTGGTCTAGGATGATAGCATGCACCTTGCTCTGGAGAATATAATGCCAGAATTTCTTCATGGCTCGAACAAGAGCAAAGGCCTACTTTTCCAATGATGAGTACCAGACTTCGGCATTCTTGAAGGGGGAGCTCATGAAAGCTATGGGTCATTCTTACCCTTCAACCTTATGGGTCAATACTACCATGAAAAAATGCGGCGAAGCAAATGAGTAAATGTAGAATGGGAGGGAATAGTCCAGACTAACTAGGATAGGTGCCTCCGTTATTGTCTGTTTGATCTAGGCAAATGCCCGCTTTACTTCAAGAATCAACTCAATCTTGGTATCCTTTTTCATCATCTCATTGAGTAGTTTGACTAACTCGGCGAATCCAGTGATGAACTACCAGACAAAATTGATCTTTTCAAAGAAAGATCGCATCTCTTTCTTGCTGCCAGACATTTGTAGATTTAGCAGTGCTTCCACTCTCTCAAGGTCAATGGATATACCCTTCTCAGAGATGATGTGCCTGAGCAACTTCCCTTTAGTGGCCCCAAATATGCACTTCTTGGGGTTAAGGGATATTCTGTACCGGTGACATCTCTCATAGATCTGAGCAAGGTGGGCGGAATGGTCACGCCTATCCTAGGAAAAGATTGTCAAATCATCCATGTAGATGATTATGCATTGATTCACAAGGGCCTTGAACATGATGTCCATAGCCTTTTGAAATGTGGCCCCTACATTAATCAAGCCAAAGGGCATTCTCCTATATGCAAACATTCCCCACTTGGTGGTGAACGCCATTTTCTCTCTATCTTCATACTTAACCATGACTTGGTTATATCCAGAGTACCCATCCAAGAAAGACATCATTTGGGATCCATTCACTATCTGCAACACCTCATCCAATGAGGGGAGAGGGTGATTGTCCTTTTTAGAGGCTTTATTCAAGTTTCAAAAATCCATGCAAAGGTGAATTCCACCGCTCTTCTTTCTCACAGGGACCAAATTGGCAACCCACGTAGTGTGCCAGATTGGAAAGATTATCCAGGCTGATAGTAATTTCTCCACCTTCTGATGAATCAAAGGCTCGATCAGTGGGTTGAATGGTTGTTGCTTTTTCTGAAAAGGCTTAGCATCAGGTTTTAGGGGGATGGTATGAGTCATAATGCAGGTGTCGTATGTTTTCAAATCCTCATATCCCCATGCAATCACGTCTATGTATTCTTAGAGAACCACAAGAATCTTTTCCTTCTCCTCAGGGGAACAGGAGGTGCCAATGTGTATCATCTTTTCTTCATTGGGCTGGCCAATGTTTTCTTTCTCAAATTTTCCTCCCTCAGAGGAGGATGACATCTTTTCCCAGCCCTGAGGGTCTGAGTCAAAGATACATTCAAGTGTGACCATCCCCTACAGGATGGTATTGGTAGGTAGGTCCATGATTCCATCATCTTCATCACCCTGCCCAATATCATCGCGGTCTTGTTCCTCCACTATCTGGTCCTCAAAGACACCAACATTGGCCATAAAGGACAGGATATGTTGATCATCCTCAAAAACTTGTAAGTGGGTGACATTATCTGGAATGGAAAGGGTGGGGATCATCTCAACAGAGAATCTCTGGAGTCGTGAGCCAGCCATGGGCTCAAGTGTGCTGATAGAAATGGCAAGGGCATCCGGGATATAATTCCATCACTGGGGAATAAGGTCAATGCCGAAGGCATCAAAATATTCAATAAGGCTCCATGCCTAATTGCGGTATGTGGCCAGCCTTTTATCATGACATGTATATTGACTCCGGACTTGTTTGACAATCAACTCCGAATCACCCAGAGCCCGGAGGCGGGTGATTCCTTTCCTTAATGTGAATAGGGGTCCAAGGATTAAAGCCTTGTACTCTGTAACATTGTTTGTGCAGTTGAACTACAGCCTATAGGATGCAAGGAAGGACTTCCCTCATGGGTTGATTAATTCTACTCCAGCACCATAGCCCTTTTTTGATCGGGACCCGTCAAACTTAAGGGTCTACAGATCGTTACTTGTAGTCTAGAGCTGGGGAGATGGAGTAGTCTTTGGATTGCCTTTGAAAAAATTGGGAGGAGCTTCATCCTACACTATTGGTGCATGGGTGAGTTTTATCTCTGGAGGGGTTTGGAATTGAGATCCCCAGGGAAATTACACCGAAGAAGTGCTTCTAGTAGGAATACTGGATTCTGAGGAATTAGCTATATGTTCTTTGTTCCAGAAGGTGTCGATGTGCCGGGTAGTTATGGAAAGGCAAGGATCACACTCTAACTCTAAATGTTTTTGATAGTGCACTCGGCACCAAGTGCCAGACAAGAGTGTAGTGGGGGTCGCTACGACACCATGAGAGTTAACCTCAACCCTCAACTTTTCTTCTAGGTCCTGGGTTCTCTGCAAGACTATGGGATCCTCCTTAGGGGTGAAATTGAACATTAGGATTTCAAAGGGTTGGTACACCCCTAGGGAAGTCTTGAAGAAGAAGACCTCGCTAACCCTCCTAACTTTGGTAAGGGCCTACTTCATCCAGGGCTCACTCTCAACCCAGATCTTGTTTGATTCTCCTTCCCAAGGGAGCCACAAGTGGGAGAAGTCGGTCAAAAAGTATCCATTCAAGGACTTAGAGCAATTCTGACTTAGTAACATCCCATACATCTCTGGGATGTCCACCACTTGGACGTTGATTATGCTAGCTATCCTGGGGTGTTGGATGAGCTGTAACCAGACATTCTTTAATTCTCCCACCATTTTCATAGCAATTTTATCTAGTTGAATCACTGCACCATTAGATTGGGTGGGTCAGAATCTGAGCTTTTGGCATATGGATACGGGCATGATGTTGTCCAAAGCTCTGGAGTCTACTAAGCAGTTTTGTATGTTTTTTCCTTGTATATTTAGGCCTAGAAGGAATGGAGGATCTTCGTTATTTCCCTGGAAGATAGCCGCATTGGCATCTTCGAAAGAAACAGTCTTGGGCGGGTGATTGGCAACTTTCGGGTTTCCCAAGAGCTTCAGAAGAGACTTCTTCTACTTGGGATAGTTTACCAAAACCTCCATCAAGGTCATGGAGGTGGTGGTTTGTTCTAATGCCCTTGTGATGTCAAACCTTCCTCCCAGGAATTGGTGGCTTCCCTCCGTCGGGCCTTTTGCTTAGTTAGGGCTAGAACATTTTAGAGGGACTGATCGGTCAGCTGTATTATCCTAGGGAGGAGTGTCCTTGGTAGGAGGTGTTGGCATGTAAACTAGTCCTTCACCAACCTAGCTCTAAGTATTGTAAGGAGCCCATGGGTTGGTGAAGGCATTGACCTCAAAGGCCAAAATTGATTCATCAAAGAATCCCTATAAGTCAGATTCTTCTTCATATTCTCTGGAGGATCTGAAGAAGATGGTCTCATAGGTGAATGCACTATGAGTTGACTCTTGTACAAGAGGCTTTGGGGGAGGAGCATCATGTGATTGTTGTCTGTCCAGTTGGGAGATCATGATGACTTTTTCCAGCGTGGCACAGTTTACCTCGTTGTGGGAGCCTGTGTTGCTAGAAGAATTAGTGAGATCCTAAAAAATGTGGTATCAGTCACCTAAACCAGTTTTATCAAAGGAAGATGAATCTTAGATAACCTAATTAATAGCTGGGAAGGCATGCAATGGGAAAAAATAGATGGGCAAGAGGTGGCTATGATGCTCTTGGTTTTCGAGAAGGCATATGACAAAATTGAGTAAGTTTTTGTTCTTAAAATGCTAGAGGCTTTTGGATTCCCTGAGTACTTCTGTAATTGGGTAAGTATCTTATTGAAAGACACCTCAGTAGTCATTGAAGTTAATGGAGAGGTCTCAGTTATCATCCCCTTAGAAAGATCCATTAGACAGGGATGCCCCTTGGCACCTGCACTATATGTTATAGTTGTAGATGCATTGACATACATTCTCAAGGCAAAAGATATAGGTCCTCCTGTCAAAGGGATAAAACTACCCAACAGTGAAGATCTCCTTGTGGAGTAGTTTGCTGATGACACTGCTCTCTTCATTAATCTTGAAGTAGCTAACTTTGACAATACCATCAAATGGCTACAACTATTTTGTTCTGTCTCAAGAGAAAAAGTGGCTCCTCACAAATCCAAGATATTGGGATGGACAGACAAGCCTCCCAGGTGGCTTGAAGATAAGGATTGGCAATGGGCTGGCCCCACTACCATTGTCAGATATCTTGGCATCCCCTTTGCCATTGAAACTTCTATTAATTACATGTGGACCTTGATATACGAAAAAGTAGAACACAAACATCTCAAATGGCAGTCCCACATGCTGTCTCTGGCAGGCAGAGCTCAAGTAGTATAGAAAGTACTCTCTTCTCATGCTGTGTACTATACCTCTTCATGGATGTTGGCCAATAATCAGATTGACAAATTGGGAGAATACTCAGAGAGTTCCTATGGTCTAATGGAATGGGTAATAAAAAGAGACACTGTGCAAAATGGGAATGGTGCTGCATTCCTAAAGGAAGAGGAGGGTTGGGTATGAGGGACCTATAGTCTCAAGGATTGGCACTAGCTGCCAAATGGATCCTTAAATCCCTAAAAGGCAATGAGCCTTGGAAAGTGCTGGTCAGAAATAACATTGAGAAATCTACCATCAAAAAAGGAAGAATATGGAAGGGCACACCTTTACATGATATTATTTTTAGAGACTTTGAAGTAAAAGTCAGTGGCTCCAAAGTGTTTAAAACCATTTGGAAGGTGTGGTGTCAGCTTAGGACTCAGATCTATTCTAGGGGTGCTGTTTGGAAAAATCCTACATATTCAGTTTTGGATAGGTGTATCTGGTGGGGGTTATATTTAAATGGAAAACCACTGGCACTAACTCAATCTTGCTCCACAAAGAGCTGGCATTTGAAAGGTATAACCCACATTCAGGATCTGCTGAGGGATCAAAAGCTGAGAACCTAGGATGATTTCAAAGGTACCTTCAATATTCCACAGTCCCAAAAGAAAACATATACCCTGATATCTAAGGCTATGGGAAGATGCTTCCCTGGCAAGATGGTATCCTCTACCCAAATGCTAGACTTGATTAAATGGAAATATGGTAACAAGGTTGTGGACTTCTCCTGCAAAAAAATATATGCAATGCTTAAAGAAGACATAGTAACTACTCTCAGAATTAACTCTAGCTGGAACTTCAACTAGTCTAACAATAGATGGCTCTCTTTATTTAATCTTTTCTGGCACTCCCCAATTGAACCGAAGATTTTATGTTTTAGATGGCTACTTTTGTTAAAAAAACATGCTTTCAGGTCCTTTTTTGCTCACTCAGGAAACCAAACCATTGTTTTCTCTATTTGTAACTACGCGAAATCTTTTGAACACCTCTTTTTTTAATGTGATTTTGATAAAAGGATTTGAGCTAGTTTTCTTGGTTGCCCCATTATGTGGAACTGCCTTAGTTCTTTCTCATGGAAAGAAGTTGT
Source organism: Thuja plicata (assembly GCA_018584345.1). Lineage (NCBI taxonomy): Eukaryota > Viridiplantae > Streptophyta > Pinopsida > Cupressales > Cupressaceae > Thuja > Thuja plicata. The sequence goes on along the minus strand of MU228144.1, from coordinate 2,413,639 downwards.
CTCTATTTTTGTGGATGAATTTGATTTTAAAATGAATATGTGTTGATTTTCTTTGACTACTAAAATTCTTTGGGTCATTTGGAAGCAGAGGAATGAGGAAATCTTTCAAGCCAAGAAACGGGATCTTACTGAGTTTTTTATAAAACTCACACATCTTAACATTTTTTCGTAGGTCACAGCAAGGATAGAGGTCTCAGAAGAAAGATTCCTTTCTCTACTACAAGAAGGGGCTATGATTATGTTCAAGAGGGACTTCCAGTCTGCCGAATATATAGAGACAGTACAAGCAGAGATCTCACAAATAGAGAACCATGCCCCAGAACAATCCCAGTACACCCAACAAATAGGTTACCAATGCAACAGAGGACATCAGAGTTGGGATCCAAGAGGGTATATCCACCATTGATAACTGGAACAATCATGATCACAATGATAATTGGAGCAGACAAGAACAAAGGAGTAACAATGATGGATGGGATATCACTAACACCAGGGTTAACACAGATAGATGGGGAGACTCTTCGGAATATCTGTTGATTACAACATAAGCAATTTTGTTGATATAGAAGCTCTTATAGTTGTGGTTCTTTAATCTTAAATTTGTAAATTGTAAATTGTCATAATCTTTGAGCTAGTCTAGGGTGGTATAAGTAGCAACAAACTCATGCTGCTTTTTTTGGTAAACTCTTGATTTGCTATGTAATGGCTCCAGTTGATATTCTATCTCAATATTAAAAAAAAATCATTTTTTCTTGTTTTAGTGGCCACATACAACTCTATTAGCCAATAAGGCATGGGGTTTGAAGACGCATACCTTTCACATAGATTTCAAATCATCACTAATAGATTTTCTGTAATATAAGAAGTAGTAGTAGATTAATTGTCGTTGTTTCGATTAAATATTGCAAACCAAGGATGAATCTTAAGTAATTACATGTTTTTTGAATCATTTCAACAATTTCAGACTTTATTTTGATAGCATAATGCAAAAAAAATATCATTTCAAAGAACTTATGCTAATCAGGTATGCATAGTTTGCTTTGCAACCAATACTTGTACAAGAAATGTTAGTATTAGTGAGCATTTACTTTCTTTTCATGTAATAAGCATAATTAGTGGTGGCCTTTCATTGTTCTCTTTGTTTTAACTTCTATTTTTTAATATACTTTTGAGTATATAACCTGGTTTGTTCATTCATGAATGTTAATATAGTTTTTTTGAATTCCTACTGTGATAGTGATCTCAATAGATGATCATGAAATTGTCTTTTTCTTTGAAGTTGTATTTCTCACCAATCTTACATGAAAATCCCTTTTAATCCTTATGATAGTGAAATGATTAATTATTTCTTTATGACCTTTATTCAAGTCATTGTTTTGACAGGTTGTAGTTACCTTTGCTCACCAAAGCACCTACCACTAAGATTGCACTAGTAATTCTGTAGCTACATGTTTCAATTATGTAGGATGATTTTGTCTTGAAGCTATTGCATTCCTACTCACATGCTCTTTACACTTTATTGTCTCTCTGTTAGGATTAAGTAATACTGAGAGGGGGGGGGGGTGAATCAGTATTACAAC
>MU228144.1:2398186-2411656 GCA_018584345.1 Thuja plicata | reverse complement strand
ATATATATATATATATATATATATATATATATATATATATATATATATATGTCTTACATCATTTGGTCGACTCTCAATTACAATACAAAACAAAATAAATACTTATACAAAAAGTAAATATAATGTTGATGCTCTTGTATGACTAAAGTATAGGTAATCCACAATACCAATTCAACTTAGGACATTTGGATTCCATCTCATGCTCCCTCAATCGTCGCAACTGTTCAACTACTTTGTTTCATCATTCTGATGTCTTCATGTGTCTTCAAATCACTCTAACTCTTTGTAATCATCACCAAAATACAATCAATCTTAATTTAAGGTCATACATATTTCATAGAATCTTCCTCTAAGATCTCTAGTCATCAAACATCATACATGATCTTCATTGTCCAAAACAATGTTGTTATACTCTGTAATTCTGTTTCTATACTTAGTCAATTTTAGAACTATATCTCTAGAACTATACTTAACTCGATCATACTATCAGATGTGTTTCTATAAATAAAAACCATTAAGTGTCTCATATTGCACCAAAAACATCACTTGCCAACAATCTGTTCCTTTAGCATTGATGACAACACTTATCAAAAAATGACTAAGTGTCCTGTTGACGGGACTCTTGTGACCGGGTCCGCTAGTAGATGTAAGTTGTCACCAGCTACCGGGGTACTGGCCAAATTCACTTGTAAAGGTTGTCTGGGGAAATGAGATTCCCTGGGCATTCAAGCACCTATGAGTTGGGTCTCGATGGTGCAGGGCTCGGTTGGAGATGTGACTGTTTTCGAGGGGGATAGCTGGTTATCTTCAACTCATTCTCTTTGGGGATTCAGAAGGTGAGGTTTTCTCCAAGAATTCTTATACTTAACAAATAAACTGAAAAAGATCCTACAGGGTTTGAAGTACTTCATCTACCTATATTTATGCTTAACATTCAAAACATCAACAATGCTCTAACACACTATACTAAATACCGAAGAAACATACAACCATCAGTTCATATTTCATCAGTAGCAAGGGAAAGGAGGTCATTAATATACTTTAAGTGTTAGAGAAAAGGACATGAAGAACACAAAGCATAAAATACCATCAATCTAGAAGATAGAATACCAACAACATCATTGCAAGAACTCTCCCTTCTTCATTAACATTTCTTCCAGCAAGCACTGGTGCGTGGTACAATGGTGGCTCCAAGGGAGCATCTAACTATTGAAATCTTTAAAGACTAATGAGCATTGAGCTTTGCAACTGAGAAATGAGAATATTGCTTTTCTATTACTATGGACTGCAAAATCATCAATTTTTTTGATCGTTGGAATGGGGTCAGACTTACTATTTATACACATACACGTCTAACCCTAACCCTAACTTATATTACACTGTACAATGAAATACATTATCTGGTGGCCGGTACTACTTGTGCCACCCTAAAAAAGACCTAGAGATGGAATAGGCCTGTCATGTCCAAAGAAAAAGATGAGAGATGGAATGGAAGAATCAGCCTCGAGAAGAGAGCCAGGAAGGAGAAAGAAGAAAACTGATCCCCCAGGGATCGAGGCTACATGCCTCATAAATGGGAAAAATGGCACCTTGTCTCCAATGTGCCAGGTGTACCTCTGAAATGGCACCTCAAGAAGACCATCTGTCAGAAAACCTTTTGTCAATCTGATGTGCATTGATATAGCCATCTACTTTTTGGCAACCTTTATTAGCTACTTTGAAAGCGACTGGTTGGCCTTGGGTACCGAGACATAGGTCACTAAAAGAATACAAAAATATAGGATCTGGGACTCCGGGATCCAGGAACTTACATTCCAAAAGAATAAAGAATACAAAAAATGCTTAGGTTTTCTCCGGCCCCTGGAGAACCTTTATTTTTGCTTATTGTCGTTGAAGGTCTGGAGGAGACGGAAGATTCCATCTTCATCAATATCTTTAAGGCCAGCCTGCTGGTACTTAGCCACCTCAATTTGTTCCCCCAGATCTGGGACATTTCCCTTAAATTCATCGGCCATTTTCGCCGCATCGTGGCCACTGAGTACCATGCGAGTTATTCTCATCATTTGAGGTCCATCTATTCCCTCTGGGGATTTATACTTTGACTCCATTAACTTGTCAAATTTCCCCAAGATGTATTCCTCCTGCGTGCATGTGTCAGTGCTAAATGGATCAGCTCCAAAAACCTTCGTAACAAAAGGCTTGTATAAATTGAAAGAATATTGTACTGTATTGATATTATGCTGTAGAGTCCCCACCAGTTGTTTGATTACCCCCAATGTGAGGTCAAGTCTGGAGTGCTGGGTCCTCACAAACTCAAATGACTCTTCCCCCAAAATTCTGAACTTGATGACAACTTCCTCTCTGAGGCCAATGAGTTCTTCAAACTCAACCTTCCATGCCTCGTAGTTCTCAATGTCTACCTCCCATATGTTGACGGTGGTCTTGGCCTGATGTAATACATGGTGGGCTGCATATAAGTCTGGGAGTGTGGATACCAGGAAATGTCAGATGTTTCCTAACTGCAGGGTGACCCATTCATCAACCGCTTGGGCCTTCTTTTTCATTTCCCGTAATGAGTCTATGTCACTTTGCAGAAGTGGTGCATTAGGTGTAGAGGCCTCCAGAGGAATAACATTGATAGGCTGGGCTAGCCCAGTTAGCAACCCCATAAGGTTTGGATTCTTCTCCTTTTTGGCCTTGAGCTTTTGAGCCTCCTTTCATAGCGAGCCTCCACTGCCCTGGCTACCTCTTTTAACATGTCTACCTCACCCTGTTTGCTTCTCTTCCACAATGATATCTCTGTGATGTTATAATCTCCAACTTTGATTGTTGCTTTGTCTACGTCTGGAGAAGGTGTCGCTATTACTGTGACTATTTCTCCATTTGGCTCAGTCCGAAGGGCGTGGACTGTCCGGGCTTTCTTGGCCTTTGGCGGGTTCTGGGCCTGAGCCATCATCTCTACCAAGGAAAGATGGGCTCTAGGTGTTGACGAAGGTGCCTTCCTCTTTTGGGTTTCTACCAACCATGGGGGTAGTAGGGGTGGCTTGGTAGCCAAAATGTGTTCTTATGACTTCTCCCCAACATCTTCTTGTGCCCCTTCAGTATTATGAGCCTCTCCTGGCTCTCTTCCTGTATCTTTTGTCTCATCGGCGATATTTGATTTGACGGTGCCTGTATCTTTTGCCCCACCATCTATGTCTTCAGTTATATCTGGGTCCTCGTTGGTGGCCCCAGGGTTCTCTTCTTCTTCTTGTTGCTGCTCTTCCTTAGCTTCTGTGGCTGGAGTGTCCTCTTCGGCCAGGGTATCTTTTGGTAATGGGGGAGGAAATGGGCCAATGTTTAATGTTTGGGCCGTAGTGATTACCTCCCCAAAGGTTACTTTAAGGAACAACATTTGGGGCATGACAGTTGGGCTCACGGTTGTTCCCGAAGGTCCAATTTCCCTAGCTAAAGCCATCTAATCACTTTGTTCCTGTTGCTTCCCTGAAACTCCCATGTCCTATATCTCTAAAAATTTAGAGGCAATTTCTTGTTCCACCTCCTTTTCCTCTTCCATCTGTTCTTCCTGCTCCTGCGTAGGTTCCTGTTCTGGAGCTTCCTCTTGCTCTGGGATTTCAGCCTCTGTCTACTCAATGTCCCCTTGCAAATTACTGAACTTGCCGGTTCTAAAAACATTATCAAATTCATCCTGAGGGGGAGGATTGGCCAGGACATGAGTAGGCTCTGGTTCCCTCTCTGGCTTCGGGGAGTCACAAGAAAGGATTTCAACTTGTGGGATCTGAGGCATCCCCAACTCTGGCTCTGCCTTTGGATTTGGATTAAGCCTCTTCTTCCTCTTGGTGACCAAAGGTGGCCCCACTTCTCTTAGGACCTGCTCTTCTTCTAGATCAACTCCAATCACTTTGACCATAAGTGCTGTTAATGATGGGGAAGGAGGACAGATGGGTCCAGCCATGAGCACTGGAGTAGCCAACCATGTGATTATTCTATCTTTCATCTGCTGCGAGGCCGCCAGTAATTGTTTTAGTTACTCCTTTATGGGGACCTCCTACTTAGTTGGAGTCTACATTATTCTCTTTCATCATTTGCTCCTTGTGAAGAAGTTTTGGCCCCGGGGGTTAGCTTTGGTACCGGCTGGGCAGCTCTATGGGTACTCCCGGGGCATATTCTTTTGAAATACTCATGGCTGCGCTCGACCACATTGTGAGTAAATTCCTCTATGGTGGGCCCCTCTTGCACATTCTAGTTCACCAGTGGGAGGGCCAACTTATCAATCCCCTTTGCTTTGTATTGGGGGTCTATTATGGACCTGACATCTGAGATGTTATCGGGGAATCTCCAAAGCCTCAATCTGTCCATCATTCCTACGGTTATCCAGACATAATGCCAGCTTCAGAATTCAACATCATCCTGGAAATATTACCATAATTCCTCCATGTGGTATTGGTGGGGCTCTGATGCTCGGGGAAGTCCCAGCATAATTTTTCCATGCAGATCAAAGTTCTTCTACACCAGGTAGAATTTTGCTAAGTTTAAGCTCTTGAGCTCGGTGTCTGCCTCCTTGGCTATGGCCATACTACATGAGTAATTCCCACAAGTGATTGGGAATGGGACGTTTGTTACCTTCTTCAAGGCATATAATGCATGCATTTCCATCATCTGCCTGCAATACTCAAGGAGGATTATCTTGTTCCCATAATGCTTGGGTAACAAGTAAGGTTTTTCGGAGAAGCTAGTTACCCTTATGTATGTATGCTGCTGAAATTGTATGTAATAGTGGCCATAAATTCTGACCAGATCCATTGCCTCTATGGAAAGGCGATATCCTACATCCCAAGTAGGTGTGAGCAGGTTGTAGTAGATAAAGGTGTCATTTACCTGGCAGAAGTTGGGGAAACTAGCCTCCCATTGAATATGTGGGAAATAATCCCAAGGGGCCTTTTGACTCGGGCCAATCCCGAGTACACCTGTGGTGAGAAACCCGTTGGTGTGGGGTCATTGTTGCACTAGGGCCCAAAGAACATAAGAAGTCATATAAAACTTCCTCTTTTGGATTACCTGGAGGAATTGGGAATCCACGTGGTTTGAAATGATGGTGGCCTAGTCAAAGTATTCTCCACCAGTGGAAATGCGGAGCAAGAAGTAGTACATCCACCCTGCGAATTCCTGGGCATGCGGTTGCCCGAAGACCCAGGAAATTTCTATCATCCCCATTTGGATGCTTTCTTTAAATTCAGACCAGGGGATTTCCAACTTCATCCTCTTGGGGTCCCTTTTCAGAGTCTTGAGCCAATGTGTATTCATGTGTATCTAGGCTGCTTCCTCCAACTGCTTAAATTGTGCTAAGGCATCTGATTTGGTGACCACAGTGGGGTTGTCAAACTGAGGGATCCCCAACCCCATCCAAAAAGTTGCGGTGTCAAGAGACACCATTGGGGTGGGATACCTGGTTTTTTCTAGGGTTGCGAGCATGACAGCCTAGATGGAAGAGTTGTAGTGTGCTGCAAGAGTGAGGATTAACTCTGGGGCCTACACCAAACATGGGAAATAGGTGGCCTTGAGAATCCTATAATCTCCAATGCTAATCACTAGGGGATCCCTAGACTATCGCTGAATGTACATTATTTTTACCAGGGCCTGCATCTCGGGCCACATTTTGACGCTGGTGTCGATAATCAATTGAACTTTGGAATCAATCTTTGACCCTTTAATGATGCTGTCCTTCATGTAATTCATGGTGAGAGGCAATTTCTCTAAGGCCCTATCCATCTTGGACCTGACGGATTCCCTAGTGACCGCCATGGAAGGAAGTTCAGGACTTCCGGGTGGTGAAGATGCAGAGGCTTTAGACATGATGAAAGTATGTTTCTTTTAAAAACCTGCAGGGCGAGATGACCGTCAGAATTCATAGATAAATCATACTTCGGGGTCGGAGATCTTACCACTACGGAATTTATTTTCCTCAAAAGTTAGTTTAGGTTCAAAATCCCAGAAAGATATATATAATACAAACTTATGGGAAATAACCAATATTCGAGTCTGGGGGTTTTAGCATACTTAGCAAAGTGTGGGCTAGTGAAGATAAAAGACCTGGGGTCCAAAAAAACTAACCGTTGGAAGGCGTGTGCAAAAAGTGAACTGTCAGGCCCACGTGGGTGTCATGTGGCTATGCAATAAATGGAAGTTATGGCGATGACGGTGGAGCCAACTATCTAAATGCACAAAAAGTGGAGGCCACTTGGAAAGTTTTGAATACATATGTGGGACGTAAATGGGTCATTAAGGCTAGTTTATGGAGGAGAGAGAAAACCACCTGGTTGAAACCAGCCAAGAGCCGAGTTTCAACCAGGTGGTATCCTATCTGGAACGAGCTCATAAATTTGTGAATGAGAACAGAGGAAGCACAATGAGCAAGTTTACAAAACTGGGTGGATATACACAACATATACAACATATATACATTGGGGCCGAAAGGTATATACATGCAAATGGGAAGGATATACATCAATATACACTAAATACATAGCAGAGCTGAAATAGAATGACTACCCTAAAGAATAATGCACAAAGATGTACAAAAATTACAACACTTACATAATATACTACACCTGCATAGAGGGCAGACAACCCTCTGCCAGAGCTGACCCACCAACAGGTGACAAAACTAGACAAAGAAATGCAGAAACAAAATGAAAACACAAGACAAAAACATAAACCAAACAAAAATGAAAAGCTAGGAAATGAAGAGAAATAGAGAAACCAACCTGAAAATTGAAGAAAGGAAGGAAGAAAATGTGGCTAAGAATGCTCTGCAACAACTTCTACCTTCAAAAGATCACCCTTCAACACCATAAACCACTTGCGATTATTTAGAATGGTTTGGAATAGCTCGCACTAGACTCTGCTCAAATCGCTGTGATATCGCTCTGAAATTGCTCAAATTGCTTAGGTGATTTAATCACGGTAATTGTGAAAATGACAGGTGATTTCTATTTATACCCGAGGTAAAAAGAAATTTATCTTTCTTTTTTAGACTCCAGAACAAGCCGACCCTCAGACTCTAGGCCTGGGGATTCTGTGTGACCATACCTTCTTACAAAAAGAAAACATCATGGCAAAGAATTTCGAAGTCCAGAATCTGGATCCTAGACAAACAAAAAGCAACTCTATGACCGGGTCTCAGAGACACAAGGGACAAAAACAAAACCAAACCAACACCGCGGGAAAGAAAACCCAGAGAAGGAGAACAAAGAAACCAAAAAAACACAAGGTAAGAGCCAAAAGAAGAAAATAACAAATACAAAAAAAAGGGGGGACCCAACATTTTGCACACAAAATGTAGGGACGAGGATGCAGGGCATAACATGTCCCAATACAAACTGTCTTTGTTTCTCTTCTCTTTTGCTTTTTCTCATTTTTGTCTTCTCTTCTCCCCTTTTGACATCAATGGAAAAGGTGTATCCAAAATTTACAAAAATGTTAAAATTAGTGCTTGCTCACCAGTTTTAGAACATCTTGAAAGGAATCTTCCAAGATCTTCACTTCTGCATTCCATGACTCTACCATTAACTGACTAACATGTATTAGTCCATTCAATGCATAAGATGAAGTATCTACCACTTTTAACTCCGTGGGCATAGAATTTTTCAATGAATATGCAGTCTTATCCATATCAAATAGATGAAATTCAAGAATTGATAACTTAGGAGTGATTAGACTCTTCAACAAACCAAATCTTGTCATTACTCTCCCTTTCTCTATATCTATGTCATTCAACTTATCCAAAATATTTGTTACCTCTCTGTCCATCTCCATTAAATATTGTGAGGAGGTCTCATAGTTGTCCATCATGCTGTTTAGAGCAGCCCTGTTGTTTGCATTAATATCTTCAATATTATGAATGTGTCTGATAGGGTTCATACAATATCTGTATAACATCCTTCCATGTGTGACACAACTTTTGGCCTTTGATATAACTGATCTTAGAAATCGCAAGTCCCATGAAATAGACTCGCATACTTCATTCAACTTCTTCTCTAGATAAATTTTCTCTGCCTTCTCTTCAACGATCTTCACTAAGGACACATAGTGACCATCAAAATCATCTAGTGCCATTTTTAGATTCTCTGAATCATCTTTAATTTGAAAAATAATAGGGATTCGAAGTAGTTTATTCAAAGTATCAATTTTTTTTGTAATTACCTTAGTATTTTTATCTCCTTTCTGCTCAGATTTTTCTTTTTCCTTTTTTAACGCGATGAAAGATAGTCTCATCAGTTCATCCTCAGCCATACTGTCAAAATCTATGCTTACAAACTTATCCTTACTTTCCAACAATAGAATAGTGGATGTGTTCATTTCAGGTTTTGTATCAACTCTTGCCTCTTCTCCTTTTGGTGTGTCTATCTCATTTGTCCGTTCTGATTCTTCTTTCTATTCTAGTTCATCTTTCACTGTATTATCACTATTTCCTTCAAATGGATCTTTCTTATCAAGTCAAGTGTCAAGGGTCACAGGCACACCAGAAACATAGAAATCTGGTTGCATATTAGTACTTACTTTTCTCTTCTCAACATTTACCTCAAATGACTTAGAGCTCTCTCCAATTCCTATAGGTGTAGGAATAGTAGGTTTAGGATGTGGATTTCTCTCTGGAATATTACTCATAAGTATACGACCTAATGCCTTTTGAGTCTCCTCTATTAATTCATCATATTTTCTACCCATAATTTTAAAAGGTTTGAGTTCATCTCTCTCTCTCTCTCTCTCTCTCTCCTATACAGAAACTACTTGAAACATAACCTCAATAGCTTGATTACTAATCATCTCATCTTCTATATGTGCAAGCTATTTTCTAATCTCCACTTTACCATACAATTCCTCATGTATACTTCCCTCTATCTCTAATAGATTCTTCTTGAAAACAAGTATATGATTAATCACTATGTCCTCAATCACTAGTTTTTCAAATTCCTCATACCTATAATAGTATTTATTCACTGAAACAAGCTTCCCTTGCTAAATATCTATTTTCTCTGATAATAAGGAATTTTGCTTCTTATGTTGCTTCCAGGTTTACTTCCAATTTTGCTTCCAGGTTTGCTTCTAATTTTGCTTCCATTTTAATTCCAGTTTTGCTTCTGGTTTTGCTTCCAAATTTTTTTTTTCTGATTTTGCTTCTAGTTTTGCTTCCTAGATAACACCAAATTTTGCTTCCAATTTTCTTCTATTTTGGCTTCTTTGCTGCTTCCTTTTTTGCTTCTAAAAATGATTCTTGTTTTTATTCCATTTATTCATTTAATATATTTTATTTCAATTAATTTAGTCATATATTTAGTGATATTTGTTAGAATTAATGGGAAGTATGTACTCAGAGGGGAGGGGTGAATCAGTACCCCTAAAACTTTTATATCTTTTAACCTTCATCCATTGTGTAATCAATTGTATAACCAACCATATGTTCTATACTATCTTGGTGTAAGATTTATCAATTCATAAACTTAACAAACATGTGAACATTCATAGAAACATTCATGAAAGTAATTGACACATAACACAAGATATGATAATGCAAAAAAACTCTGTAAGAAGGTAAAAACTGCGGTGGGGATGGCACCCACAAATTCTTCACTATCTATAGATTGGAAGGGGCCGGTTAAGGCTTACAATTTGATCACTTCTAATGATCTACCCTATTAGGAGTATCTGTGGAGACATGTTAGTATCTACTCCATTAAGAGCTCTAGAAACACTATTTAGTGTGCACTCAGTTAAGAGATTTACAATTGGATTGTTAATCCACCTTCCTTGAAAGGATTTTTACACTTTGCTTCACTTGTTAGAATGTAAGAAAATTACTCATTGACTTGAGTGTGTGCAATCTACTATTTCTGATTACACATACATTCAATATTACATGTATAAATGTATCACCTAATGAGATTGAATAATACCTCTATTGCTCGGTAGCCTCTGTTCTTGGTTCTTGATAACCAAATTCACCTTTTGTTGTTCTGCTTCTTGAAACTCTCAGTCTGATCCATAGATGTGCTTGTTGGCTACATTCATCCTCTCATCCTTAATAGTGAATGATTACAACATCTATTTATAAGATAGATTGACCTAATGTAATTTCATGTAAAGCAAACTTAACTATGTGATCACAAGTTTACAAATTTACCTTGATCTCCTAGTCTACATGTTTTAAATTAGTTAAATTGATTAAAACACTTACAATAAAGTTCCTTGTCCCTTAAGTAATGGTTTTAAAACAAATCAAGACTCTATAAATTGAATATAATAGTTTTATCTAACGTGGAAGTCAAATCCACTTTTTCTGGGATGTAATTGACTTTCAGTGTCTGATGCTCAATTTGCATAGAAATTATATTCATTGGGTTCCCTTGTTCTCTCGGGTTCCTTTCTTTTCTGCTTGTTAGTTTGCATTGTGATTTTCTTGGCGGGTTCCACTGTCGGGTTGTTCTTGTCGGGTTGTTCCTTTTAGTGATATTAGGACATGATAGAATCAAACCACCATCCTCCTTGTAAATTAGGTTCTCTTCCATTGAGCTATTACCCTTTAAAGAACAAGAGTTGTGTGTAGTTGGAGTCCCTGCCTAATGTAAAAAAATAGTAGTTAGAACAATAAAAGAAGAAATATAAAATTCACCATGCAAAAAACATCAGAGATGAAAAAATTAGTTTGTAGCATTAGTATCTGCATATATGCCCAAAAAACTTCTAGTGAAACGCAATTGTCAAGTAGTTAATGGATTTTGAAAAAGTTCTTAGTTGTACTTTGAAAAAAGAAAGCTAATTAAAACTAGGGTTCTCTAATAAAGGTGCAATAGCAGTCAAATTAACATTGATGAAGCAAGAACAATATGCTTCATAGTAAGATATGATGTGCATGTTTTCTTTTTAACATGTCTACAATAGAAAAGTTCTATTTATCATGCTATATATCATTGTGAATATTCAAATTTACATTATAAATTGTTTTGATATGATATTGCCAATTTTCACAATCAACACATTATCATAGATATTTGATCAAATTCAATTCAAGTAATTGACATGTGAGCACTACAACATTTAAATGAAAATAGAAATGTAGCATTTCTACTTTAAATATGAGAATCAAAAGCTCTTCAATCCGTAGGATGTGTGCTAAATGTGAAGAGACCTATAAAAATGATAGTGAAAGGACATTTATCATCAACAGGGAAAAACGTTGAACAACGAAAACTAGATTATATTTCCAAGCAGTTCAAATGCACAAAATTAGCTTCATGTACAAATAGAAAATGTTGAGAACTTAAGAAACTGAAGAGGTCATTTGATTGAGGGAAAAAAAATCTATTGTCAACTTCAAACATTAAGATCAAACAAACAACAAACTATTGCAAAATACAACATCTCCAACCATAACCAAACTCCAAGTATAAAAAATAAAGAATAGACAATGAAAATAGTATGCATACCTTGTGTTTATGAGAAAACTATTCAAGATGTGTCCTAAAGGTAGAAATTTTCTCCTTCAAAATATTTGTTTGTATTTTAGTGACATTATCTCCAAGCTACTTGTATTGATCCTGTAGATTAGAAAATTATGAATGATTAGACATTAGAAATCAATGTTGATACAAAAGAATCAATTCTATTTAAATTCATATGCAAAACAAAGGATATGGTCATTGTATGTGTTTAAAAACCCTTTGTACACATGACATGTAAATATATTCAAGATAGAAAAGAAAAACAAAAGTGGCAGCAACAACAACTATAACAAAGTTCTAATAGCTGTAGGAATAGTCAACTTCTAAAATTGAAACTAAGAAGTTACTATGTCCTGCCTTGGCTGCAGGAACATGTCACAGACAGAGTTTGAATGGATACAGGAACAGTCACATAACAAAGTTTGAATGGTTTTAGGAACAATCACAGAACATAGTTTGAATGGCTACAAGAACAATAACACATATCTACAAAATACACATGACAAATACCATAGTTACAGGATGACAAGAAACAACTATAATTATTTCCAAAGAGTAAACAATGGTTTAAAAATCAAGAACAACAATATTTCAAGAAGTAGTGCATCATAAATGAGAAAATTTAAATCTCTAAAATAACAAACTCTTTGAAGAAATAGGGGATAATAGAAGAATATTAGAGTTCTTTACTAATGAACAACAATATTTTGTAAAGGAAATAACAATTTTTTAAAATGAAGCATGAAATGTCAATGAACAAAGAGAAGATTTAAAGATTCGGACATCAAGTTTTGATGGAACGAAAAAGGAGTTTAAAAGAGAGTTGGTCTTTCATTCATGAATGTCATGAAAAGGTAGCATATCCATTTATAAAACAATGATTGGAATGTGATGAAATCAGTTTTTCTTCCAAATGAACAACTATGAGAATCATTGACAAGGAACATCATTAATGGATGCATGTATTTAGAAAAATAAAATTAGTGCATGTGTAAATAATAACAGATCTTTGCATGTAATAATTTTGGGCATGCAAGAAATGTCAAATCTCAATGGAAGAAAAAAATATGAAAAGAGCAGCGGGTCTTCATATTATTAACGGATTCATGTAGAATATACAAAGAGCATTCAAACCAATTGTGATCTGTTTGCATCCATGAATAACAAATAAAAAAATAGTAGCATTTGTTGCTTTAAATAGGGCATTATGTTTCAGAAATGAACAAATGAAAGTGATTTTTAATGTTGAAAATTTGGCATGAAATAGAACTTCAAGACCACCAAGCTCATTAATACAATCACAATGGTATGACATGAGTAGTAGCAGCTACATGAGAAATAATAGAGAGCTTGGAGATGCAAAATATCAACATGTACAGTGAAAGAGAATTATCAAAGACCATGTATACGAGAGTGTTGGCAAGTGATGTTTTTGGTGTGATATGAGACACTTGATAGTTGTAATTTATGGAAAAATGTTTGATAGTATGATCGACTTAAGTACAATTTTGGAGATATAGTTCTGAAATTGACCAAGTATAGAAATAGAAGAACATAGTATAACAACATTGTTTTGGACAACGAAGATCATGTATGATGTTTCATGACTAGCGGGCTTAGAGAAAGATACTATGGGTTATGTATGACCTTAAGTTAAGATTGATTGTGTTTTGGTGATGATTACAGAGAGTTAGAGTGATTTGAAGACATGTGAAGACAAAAAAATAGTGAAACAGAGTAGTTGAACAATTGCGACGATTGAGGGAGAATGAGATAGAATCCAAACATGCTAAGTTGTATTAGTATTGTGAATTACCTATAATTTGGTAATACAAGAGTGTCGCCATTATATTTACTTTTTGTATAAGTATTTATTCTATTTTGTATTGTAATTGAGAACAGACCAAATGATGTAAGATATATATATATATATATATATATATATATATATATATATATATATATATATATA